>SNQN01000198.1:41137-190191 GCA_008642245.1 Bassia scoparia | reverse complement strand
ATATGGTAAAGGTCATTATGGATCGTGTTACTTTTGTTAACATGTCAGTCCTTTGGAATGGAGAACCTACGCCTTCTTTTCAGTCTTCACGTGGCATACGACAAGGCGATCCTTTATCTCCCGACTTGTTTGTTATGTGTATGGAAAGGTTGAACCAACTCATCGAAGAAGCTATTTTCCATGACCTTTGGAAACTAATTCAAGTAAGTGTATGGAAAGGTCCCCTTTTCTCAAAATTATTCTTTGYTGATGATATTGTGATCTTTGCGGAAGCTAATGTAGAACAAGCAACAATTATTCAGCAAGTCCTCAATAGGTTTTGCCATGCTTCTGGTGAACGAGTTAGCTACAATAAATCTCATGTCTATTTCTCAAAAAACACGGATTTTGAGCTACAACACTCTTAATGCTTTGAACATCTTATCGACAGAGGACCTTAGTTTTTACCTTGGAATGCCCTTCCTTCATTCTCGAGTCACAAAAGCCACCTTTGCCCATCTTACTGAGAAGGTGGATCAAAGATTGTGTGGATGGAAGTCCAAATTGTTGTCTCTTGCTGGAAGAGTGACTTTAGCCAAATCAACCCTCTCTAGCATAGCTACTTATTATATGCAAACTACCAAAATCCCCTTAGGAGTTTGTGATGAGATTGATAAGAAGACGAGACAATTTATATGGGGAGACACGGAGGAGCAAAGAAGAATGCATCTCGTCTCTTGGACTACTCTCATGCGGCCTAAAGAATGTGGAGGGTTGGGTTTTCGTTCTATGAGACAATCTAATTGTGCCTTCCTTGCCAAACTTGGCTGGCGCACCCTCAATGAGCCTGATAGTCTCTGGTCAAGAGTACTTCGACACAAGTACTGCAATGGGAGGCTTGATCTAGATATGTTTAAGTCCTACTCAAGTTGCTCAAATGTTTGGAGATGTATTCTGGAAAATGCAGCAATTCTTAGAGCTGGTGCACAGGCGGCAGTTAAAAATGGTCAAAAAACTAAATTTTGGCTGGATAACTGGGTACTAAACAAACTTCTCTTGAACTTAGTTATTAAACAGGTGCCCGATCATATGCATAATGACTGGGTGGTTGATTACTAGGATGCTAATTCGGGCTGGCATTGGGGTGTTTTAGGCGAATATCTCCATTTAGCATCCTCCACAAAATTGAGGCTTCTGACATCACCAAAGATAATTCCCTACAAGATAACCTCTACTGGAGTGGAACTTTGCATGGTTTCTTCTCGGTCAAGTCACCTATCAAAATTATTAGGAATGATGTTTATGAGATGCCAGATAAGATATGGAAGATTATTTGGTCTGCTTCCGAGCAAAATCGTATCAAGTTTTTCTTGTGGCTTGTGATGCATAACAAGCTCTTGTGCAATGTAAATCGTGTGATTAGACACATTCATGATGATCCTAGCTGTGGGATTTGCAATCTTGAAGATGAAACCAGCCTTCATGCCTTAGAGATTGTCACGAAGCAAGTGCCACCTGGAGAGTGCTATGCCCCTCACACCGTAAAAGTAATTTCTTTGGCGAGTATGATGTTCGAAGATGGATTCAATTGAACCTCACCTATGCGGATACATCGGATCATGATGAGTGGGCATATTTATTCCCAGTAGCCATATGGTGGATTTGGAAATGGTGTAACCAAGCCATCTTTAGTCCACAATGTGCTCTCCCTTCCTGCAAAATYGCGTTCCTTCGCAACCAAGCACATGAAGCTTGCCTAGCCATAACCAGTAATAGAAGCATGAAAGTACACTCGAGATAATGTCAGCAAGATTATAATAGTTGTCAACCTCCTCCTTATGAGTGGATGGCCCTCAACACGGATGGAGCTGCTCAAGGGTGCCCTGGTCAAGTTGGCATTGGTGGTTTGTTGCGTGACCATTATGGTAAGTGCCTCGCTTACTTTCATTCTCCTATTGGTGTGTGCACAGCTATTCAGGCTGAGCTTAAGCGTTGCTAAAAGTTGTCTTAGCTTGGATCATAGAATCAAACACTGAATTCGGGGTGATACCTCATTGTGTTCAATTGGTCAACTCCCATGCTACTTACTCCATGCTACCGATGCCATCTTATGCACCTAATCCCACAATCCAACAGATAATGACTCGCCTACTTGCGACATTACTCTTACTCATGTTATCTGAGCAAGGTTAGCACCACAATGCTAATCTTCATAATAACATTAACCCGTAGCTTAGTAGAATTTTAGGAAAAAGATAACGTCGCGGTTGCTCTTCCTCATAGGATATCCTTATTTAGTTTCTTGTTTTTCTCTTTTTCGAGTTTGTGCTCTCCTTTCATAAAAAAAATAATATTTGTTAAATTTTAATAATTATAGTATATTCCTTTGGTATAAAAAAACAACAAATTCAATCTTTACATGCATTTTAAGTCATTATCCCCTTAAAATCATTATTAAAGGAACGAAAAGAATATACATGCACAGGCTCTGCTTCATGGATTATTATTATTTTATACAATACAATTTTCCCAACAACATTAAATTTTACAAATTATTTCAATCTTTTAGAGTTTTATAAATAAATTAGTAAATACCTACATGCACGAGCTCTAATAATATCTATAAAATATGTATCAATAATTATTTAAACTCAGAGTTAAAGATAAAATTCAGATGAGTTGGGAGAGAACAAACTCATACTCAACTTAGAATGACAATTAGCCTCATTGTCATCATAATATCATTGTCAGTTGTCCCCCAAAATGACATGAAACTTGCATCAAAAAAATTCATGAAACTGCTGAAATCATGCGTATTCTTTGCTGGTGTAAAAACACAGCACACAATTACTCCCTCCGTCTTAAATTAGACAGCTTAAAATACGCCAGATATTCTTCCTAGTTMCTCTTCATCACTAGCAAGCCATACCAACTTCATTCATAAGATTGTAAAGGCGGTGTTATAATAATAATATAGCAATACTGGAACATACAATTGTCAGACTGTACAACAGTTAAATTCCTATATGTAGTACATCATCAAACTCAAGAGGAGCAAAATGAAGAAGCTTTTTCACAATTCTTTGATTTCTTTGCCTTTGCCTTTGCCTTTCCCACCATCATCTTGTGGGAGCTGTTTGCCCATCAGGCCAAGCAGGTTGGAAGCAGGACCTGGAAGACCTTGCTGAGAAGAAAATGAATCGAGCAAGCTCTTCACTAGGTTGACATCTACATCCACTGGAGTAAAATCCTCGTCCATCCCTTCTTCTGCAGCTTTAGACATATCCTGCACATCAAGATCAAGCAACAAATAACAAATTAGCTTCCGAAACCTTATTTCTCAACTGCACGTTCCAATATGCTCCAAGAATTATTATCATAGGCAAAAAAAAAGAATCAATAAAGCAAAGACAAAATGTAACCTCATCTTTCTTTGCAGATTCATCAGTTGCCCGCACAAAGCTTTTTCCAAGAGTGGTGCTTCTCAGCTCTTCATTGAGAACCCCTGTATAAGTATTCATAAAATCTTCCTGCTTATCTTTACTATGCTCTTCCGGTTCTTCCATATCACTCTCATCATCCTCCGACTCATCTGCCAAATGATGACAAACAGGCAAACAAACAGGTGAAAAATAAATGAATTAATAACATTACACCAGGCAATACATACTATACACTAAAATGCAAATACAGGGTCACTCTCAAATCTCAATAGTAATGGAACCGTTAGGTACTTCAAGTGTTTAAAATCTAATGCAAATCAGGTCCATTTGCTATAAGCTTTAATCCATCAACAATTCAACGTCCTCAGATTCCACAGAAGTTGCCTTACAAATTTGCCTTATAAACAGCGGAATAATATTAAATTCTACCCTGTATATATACTGCCGTGATACACTGAATTTGTCGAACACAATTATAGAAAGCCACAAACCTGTTAAAATGCTTCAAAGTCTTTCTCCTAAAGAGTACATAAATTTGATGTCATCTAGGCATTAATGAAGATGCCAAAGGTCATCAAGGAATACAAAATAATTAAACAATATTACTAAACAAGAAAAGAAAGAAAAACATATCATATAAATTGTACTGGAAGCCCACCATATCATCTTGGATGAGGGCTAATCAGTTGCATCACATATTCAAATGACATAATCACAATTAAATTGTTGAGCTAGGCTATATTAGAGAGCATAACAAATTGAGAATGCCAGTTCTACATGACCATCACTTCACAAAAAGAATATGTTGTATTAAAATTAAGGAAAATTTGCCAATAACTACCGATATTGAGACTTTTTTAGAAAAAACTACCCACATTTCATTTTATTAAAAATACTACCCACTTTTGCAAAATCATTAGAATTCACTACCCGTTAACGGTTTTACGCTAACACCGTTAACCCCTCATCCACGAACCACCTTCAGCCACCACTCCCTCACAGCTACCACCCTCAACCACCTCCCTTCACTACAACCACCCTTCTGCCACCACTGCCACCACTCCCTCACTGCTACCACCCTTCAGCCACCTCCCTTCACTACAACCACCTTCTGCCACCACTCCTCACTGCTACCACCCTTCAGCCACCTCCCTTCACTAACCACCCTTCTGCCACCTCCGTCCCCCTCCATGTAGCACCCTTCCCTCGCAGCAGTGAAGGACTGTGGTCGGTGGTAAACTGATTCTGATTCCAGTAGTAGGATAACCGCCAGAAAATGATTGTGCGACAAATTCAAGTGTGCAAGTTCCAAAGATCGTGAATTCGATCAGGATCCGACCAAATGAAGCGATTCTCCGACAGATCTAAGTACTCAAATTGCTCATTGAGCCTAATTGAGGAACTAAACGACCAGTGAAATTGTTGCCTTAGAGACTCAGATTTCGGAGCATTTTGAGCCAATTAGGGTGCTGAATTCAACTCACCAGAAAGTTAGACTGTCGAGAACAATCGAAACGACGGATTCGACGAATCGTCGCAAACAATGCCATGAAACGAGGTGGGGCAAGAGTCGAGATAGAAGCAGTACGACAGCAGTAGCATTCCACGTCGTGATGATTTTGCGAAGAGGGTCATCGTGGATCCCCTTTTTGAACTCCAACGATGCTCGAACTTCATCGGAGTTGCAGAAAACAAGCGAGACGGAATGAAGATAACAAAGTACAGCAAACAAAAACGACGATAACTCCTACACTAATGCAATTACTATTCCTACCACTACTTCTACCTCTACTGGAGAGTGCAGTACTGAAGAACATTGCTAATTCGCTAAAAAAAAATCAAAACCCTAGAAAACGAAATTAGTGGCGGAAATGCTAGATTGAGGAGGAGGGACTGTACATTGTGGTAGAAAAGCTAGAAAATGGTAGCAGTGAGGGAGTGGTGGAGTGTGGCTGAAGGTGGTAGCAATGAGGGAGTGGTGGCAAAGGGTGGTTGTAGTGAAGGAGGTGGCTGAAGGTGGTAGCAGTGAGGGAGTGGTGGCAAAAGGTGGTTGTAGTGAAGGGAGGTGCTGAAGGGTGTAGCAGTGAGGGAGTGAGGGAGTGATGGCTGAAGGGTGGTTCATGGCTTGGAGTTAACGGTGTTAGCGTAAAACCGTTAACGGGTAGTGAATTCTAATGATTTTGCAAAAAGTGGGTAGTTATTTTTATAAAATGGAATGTGGGCAGATTTTCTAAAAAAGTCCCAAATGGGTGGTAGTTATTGGCAAATTTTCCTAAGATTAATAAATGTACTAGCTGACAGATCATAAGTACGATAGAACATACCAAAATCCATGTCAGAAGAAGATCCTTCCTCAGCATCATCACTACCACCAACTTCATCCCCAGCAGGCCTTGTAACTGATTCAAGCTCTTTCATAAATCGCTCAACATCAAAGTCTACATCCTTCATATCTCTAAGAAAGAGGAACAAAAGAAATCAGATTACATACACAAACTCATCCTCCGTGTTTATAAACACCTTTTTCAAATGATTTATTTCAAGCATGATTTTTTGATTCCACAGTCAAGTTGATTACCAATATTTACATACAAGCTTAGGACCTAATCTACAAATGTGCAACAGAAAAATGCACTAACTGATATGTTTTACGACCCGAAAGAAAGTCAATTTAGTGAAATCAAACCCTTACATGAATATCGACACATCGTGTTATATAACTTCAAATTCTGTCCCAGAGAGAGAGAGAGAGAGAGAGAGATTGTACTTCAAATAATTTTAATACTTGTAATCATGTTAAAATCAAAACCAAAGAAATTACAGCACAAGAAACCAAGTTTGACAGATGATGCTTAATTTTTTTAAAAGGAAGACAAATAGAAATATCAGCTTCAACCATGGTGAAAGGAATATACCCTCCGGTTAAAAAACTTGCTACATTTACTTTTTTACATTTGCCGATACAGAACTTCAAATATTTGTATCTTAAGTTAATGTAAGAAAATTAGAAAATCTACATGTTTGAAAAAGACTAGTGAAAAGTAGTCTTTGAGACGAATCAAATAAGATCCTACATACCTATGTTTTTATCTTTGTTTAGTCAAACTTACAAGGTGAATAGTGCCACTTTCTCAAATGTAAGCAGCTATTTTGAATCAAATGGAGTATTAAAACAGCAGTTAATGACTTAATGTTTAACTAACCTGTCTTCAGGTACTTCTGCTCCTTGGTAACTTGACATTTCTGTACAAATTTTTCATGGAATTTGCTATATCTCCCAAATCAAAATTATTCATATTTTGGTCAGATGAATCATCATCAACCACCTTCTCCTTTCCCTTCTGTTTGTTTTTTTCCGTTGCTCATACATTTCCATCTCTTTTTGTCTCTCCTCAAAACAGATTTCAACTCTCCTCCACCAATAAAGCCAAGAATCGTCATCTGATGAGGACACATCCTGATCAGTGAAATCATCTGGGAATACGGTGAAGCAAGAATCTCATAAAATGCGTCTCACTGGACACCTAGCGTTTCACTGCACCATTGATAAGATATCAATCAGTCAGAAAGGAATATAAATCCTTTGATTATAGATCCTTTTATAAACAAATTAGCATATAATGCTGCAACTAGAACTCAAGCCTGCATTGCTGTAGCTGCTCCAAGAAAGCATTACATCTCTCAAATTAGGCATATATTATTTTTAAAAAAATAAACACTCTTACATATTATTGCTCCATTCATAAGATGTTACCAAGTAAATTCTGGATAGAAAATTTTTATTTTGGGTAGTCATCCTTTATCAAACAGATTAAACCATCATGACAGAGCTCAAGCCTACCATTTATATTGCCATATTTGTAGTTATGTACTCGTCGAAAGCATTCCTCTCAATATTAGGAAATCTGCCACAACTTATTATGCCTATTGCAAAAGCCTAACTGAACAGGTGATAAACATCACAAGCATATTCATTGGCGTTATTGAGAAAACCAAGAGACAACTTATATAGCAAATTCAATTAAAATTGAGACACAAACAAAGTCAGGTAAGCTTTTGGGACCTTCTATTTTACCTGCCTTATAATGCACGGCACTTTTCCTGTAATACTCTTCTGCCTTCTCCATCAGCCTCTTGTACTCTTGAGATCCTGGAAGCAGCCCCTGAAAATACCCACTCTTCTCCAAACTCTCCCGAAATGCTTCCAAGTACTCCCTTTTCCTTCCTCTCCCTCCTTTTCCTATGCTGATACATCATTTCAAATCCACAAGCAATTTTCAACCCTAGCTCAGCCTCCAAGTATGTAGTCTGATCAGTCCTTGGTGGCATAGGATAACACTTAGGTGCTGAAATTTCTGTTGCAACAATTGACCATACATAGCCTTGACATTTTCACTGATACCAGAACTAGCTCTTCCTCCCGCCCCTTGGGCAAAAACTTCTCCATGTTTGAAGCATATTTCATGGAATCAATATCACGCATCATAAAATCCTTCGACAGCCAAAGAAATTAGACATGGCTCATGCTTCAACACCTACAATTATAAATTTTAAAAACGCCTGAGATCAGGAATTCACAGTGAAAGCAGTCTAATGTTGCGAGCAAACACAAAATCCTATGTTACAGACCTCTAATAGCTCAAGTTTATCCTCCTCATTGGAAGTAGGAGCTTAACACGAGCTAAAATCATACTCCTTCAAGCGTCCGTTTCATATTACTTGTCAATTTAGCTACATTCTGTTATTCCATCACACCGACAATTCTCACCTATAACATCAGCGCACTATTATGATGCGAAACCTATCATGACAGAGTATACACTCAACACACTTAAACCAGAAAACAGAAAATAATCTACATGAAGGTTGCACATACTTTACTCCACTGAATATACTGCATTTAATAAACTATAAAGTATGATTAATCAATATCCTAAGAATCAAAATAGTAACTTCATACAACAAAAATGTACAAAATCAGCATTCTTCGATTGGATAAGCAACAATCAGCAACAAATAATACAAATGATTAAACTAAACAATTGAAACAACAACACTAAACACATGAAACAACAACGATAACTGAGATAAGTGAAATGAGCACCTGAGCAACGGAAACCGGAACCCTAACCCTAACCCGATGAACATTCCGCTTTGCCTTTTCTGGATATTCGCCAACCCGACTCTTGATAACCGACTGAACCGAATTCGAAGCCCGGGTAACATCAGGACGCTGAATCATCAACTTCAGCGCATCGATCAACGAAGGATTCGATCGAAGCTCCTTCCGCGGAATAATATGAACCTCATCATTCCTAATAAAAACACGATTCTCAGAATTCTCAGGGTTCAACCAACGAGGTAGATGAAACGCGGCTTCAATAAGAAGAAACTCGCCGTCGGAGTCCCAAACATGAATAGAGAGAGAAGGAAAAGCGCGGGAGACGTGGAAGAGGAGGAAGACAACGAACCACTCGTCGTCGAGGTTGTCGCCGAAGCGGAGGCTTCCGTGGAGGTGAGGGACGGCGGAGGAGGTGGTGGTGGTGGTGGAGGGAGAGAGGGAGAAGGGCTGGTGTTGCCAGAGGTAGTCGGAGGTGAGAGGAGAGAGAGTGGCGAGGATGTCGAGGTGGAGTGATTGGAGGTGGTGGGAGATGGCGGTGGTGGTTGCGGTGGCGGAGAGGGAGAGGTCGGGGAAGATGGAGTAGAAGACGGTGTCGTCGGGGAGGCGGGAGTGTTTGGTGGAGAAAGGGTCGGTGAGGGTTTCGCCGAAGGGGTAGCTGTTTGGTTCCGCCATTGTTGATTGTTGAAGCTTGTCAGTACTGTAGTTACTAGTTAGGTTAGTTAAAACCCGCGCTTTATGGTTTTGTTTCGGTTTTTAAGTGACATGTCCTATCGTTAGACTTGAAAGTTCTGGACAGCCCAGCATAACCTATTCCTGGGACCTGGCCCCTGGGTTTAGATTCGAACTTTCTCCATTCTCCTACGGTCGTATCGTATCTACTCCTTTTATTACTCAATTTTTAAAGCATCACTTGTTCACTTTTTTGTGTTCTCCGAATATTAATCCTGRCGGGGCTGATTTTCGCAGGAAACGATGTCYAACACGTCTAGGCTTGACTCAGCTCGTTAGCTAAAAAACCTATAGAGTCTCTCCTCGACTCCAGTTCATTAAGCAATTTTTATGCAATAACTTGGCTCGATTAAGCTCGATTTGGCTCATTTTAACACGAGCTAATGTCTTTTTATCCCACTGAATAATTCACTCAACAATCCTAGTTACACTACCCTTATTCTTCACAAAAGAATAATACTTAGCTTGCTCATTTATAGCCCAAAAACACATGTCAAACTTAATTTAAACCAACATGTCTATGACACTAACCAACACTTAGCAAAACACCCAATGCAACAAGAATTAGGAGACAAAACCACAATGCATATATAAATACACTATCAAATTCACATTGTCCTTACAAATTAAAATGCAACATAGAAGACCTCGCGAACAATAATACGTTTCTCCCATATGAAACACATTCTTATAGTGCTATAAGAATTTTTTTAGGTTGCATTATTAGAGCATATTAGTTCATAGAAGTGAATTTTAGGTATCATTTGCATTGATTATCCATTGTGCTCTACTATGATTTGTTTGTGGTCTTTCTAATATTTTATGTAGTTTCATAGCTATTTGAATGCTTTCGAAACAATTTTTATTGAATTGGATAATTCTTGCAAAAGAAGTCTTTGGGACTTCTACTGATGGATTATTCATGCTCGTGGATGATTTGATTGATGTTCATATTCATTGCAAAAAGCGTAAAAATAGCTAGCAAAAAGTCGAATTTGAGTTGAAAGCGATGAAATACAAGAGTTTTAGAGGAACAAAATTGATACATGTTCACTCTTTTTATCATAACTCAAGTTCTACAGATTGTATTATTGTTTCTATTCCAAATGACCCAAGTTAGAAACTAAACTTAAAAGCTTCAAAACAATAGGTCACACACCCTTTAGATGGTGTCCATAACTCAAGATACCATCATGAGTCAAGTGATAGATACAACCACGCAAAGTCGAACATGAAAACCTGACCAAGACCACGAGTTGTGCATCCATTTTAAAATTAGATTAACTGATTAATTTGTCCATAATAATTTGTTATCTTATCTTTACTATATTTTCTAATTTTATGTACTAAATTAGGAAAGTATAACAAATTAATAATCAAGGAAATTAGGAAATTTGGGGATAAATACCTAGTTTTGGGGCGTTTTTGAAAATAAATACTCAGTTTTCAATTTATTTTACTTAAATACCTAGTTTTGCGATTCTTTTTTAAAAAAAAAAAAAATCGGTACCTAGTGACATATTTCCGTCCAAAACTTAATACCATTCGTGTAAAATGACTTTTTTACCCCCTCCTTCAGCTTTTTCTTTTTTTTTCTTCCTCGTTTCCTTTACTTCTTGTTTTCCTCCTTGTTTCCCTGCTACTCTTTCACTGCCCCCCTTTCTTCTTCCTTCTCCATCACCACCACCCGTTTCCATCACTTCTGCCAATGACACCCTCACGACACCACTGCCACAGCCGCCCATCGAACTCCCCCTCGCCACCCCTTGAACCCAAATCAAACCCATGAACTCCCTCACCACCCCTCACAACCCAAATCGAACCACCACCATTCACAATTCAAATCAAAAAATCACAAAAAATCATTTTCAATTTGAATATACAAAAGACAATTGAAATCCCCCAATTTATTACTCATTTCCAACATTACTACCATGAAATTTCATACTTCGTATATCAGAAAACTAAAYCCCATTAATTGGGTATCTTCAGTACCAAATTTTCAAAACCCAACAATGTAATTCAACAATTAAACTAAATAATCATAAAATCACACACAAAGTATAATAAATGAAGAGCAAGAAGTCAAGAATGGTACCAATTCAAAAGGGAGTGAATTCAGAAACATGAAAAGAGGGGAAAATTGCAGCAGCATTGTGAATGAATCAAGTGAGAATTTAATATTCTTCCTCTTCTCTTTTTCTTCTTTTTTTCCTCCATTAAATCAAAATGACAAAGTTCAGGAAGCCATGGCGGAAGAAGACGCCATGAGAAGAGAGAATGATAGAAAGAAGGATTTCGCAAAACGACGCACATCGATCTTGACATTTTCGACGCATGAGATTTGGTAGTAATGCATGGTGGTAGTGGGTGAGCAGCGTGAGGAAGAAAGCCATTGTTGTTGGCTCTTTGTTTTTTGTGGCAGGTTGGAGGAGTTTGGAGGATGAAAAAAGGGTCACGTGAGGAACACATGAGGGAGAGAGTAATGGTGAGTCGTGGGGGCCACTCAACTCAACTTAACACCTCTATTAAGTTTTGGATGGAAATTAAATATGCTACTAGGTACCGATTTTTAAAGGAAATGGCGAAACTAGGTATTTAAGTAAAATAAACTAGAAATTAGGTATTTATTTTCAAAAACGTCCCAAAACTAGGTATTTATCTCAAAATTTCCAAGAAATTATCTTATTTTCCTTTATGCGTTATTTTTCTTAGGTTTCATCTTCATTTAGAACAAATTACGCTTTTATATATATATATATGTGTGTGTGTGTGTGTGTGTGTGTGTGTGTGTGTGTGTGTGTGTGTGTGTGTGTGTGTGTGTGTGTGTGTGTGTGTGTGTGTGTGTGTGTGGTGTTGGTGGTGTGTGGTAAAAGGTGTGTGTGTGTGTGTGTGTGTGTGTGTGTGAAAACAACATGTTATATGAGAAGGTGAAAACCAAACCAAATGGGTACATTTTACATTTTAAGGGGTACGCGAGACTTTGAGCTACTGTTGCATTGAATTGTGTTGATGAACAATACATAACACAAACCCCAGAAAACACTATAGCAACACGCGTGCCCCTTTAAACCTTCAATGTCGTACCCAGATCGAATTACAAGTATATATATAGATTAAATCTTGATTGTCCATCACGAAATCCTACGCTCGAGATTAAAATTTTTTAGTTTTCACCTAAAGTCTATGTTTTCACCTGATCCTATTCCTATTAAAAGTTTTTAGTTTTCACCTAAGGTTTGTGTTTTCACCRGATCCTAAAGTATTTAGTCTTCACCTAAGGTTTGTGTTTTCACCTTATCCTATTCCTATTACTTGTTTATTTTTGCTTGCGATTGAATTGTGTCCAAATTTAGTTGCATTATTTGAGCATTGGTGAGTTATGTGCCGAGAGGTAAAAACACCACAATAGACTTAGAGCAATCGACACAACAAATCTAGAAAAGAGTGAGAGTTACTAGAAAACTTTTGAGGGAGTCTAAGTTCGAGAGAATTAATATGCCCTAATTTAATAAGATCAATCACTTGTTAATTGCGATTGTTTGAATGCGTGAATTATTCATAGTGAACTTTAATTTGCCATAGTTTTATTATTATTTGATTAATCTTTAATTAATTGTTTTCCTTAGTTTATTTCTAGATTAACTCAAAATGATCAAAGACCCTTTTAATTTGTTAACAAATAATTATTACCTCTTCATGGATTCGATTTAATTCAATATACTTTTAAAATTATAACAAAAATACCTGAAATTGATTTTTAAGGCTTAAAAAAGCTCGAGATTCGACTTAAATTCGAGTTATAGTCATCACAAGCAAAGCTCAAAATATCAACAACTCGGTTCATTCTCACCCTTAGTTAGGACAAAAAAGTACGTGCGGAGTAGAATTTACAATTTTTTTTAATTTTTTAGTTAAAATGTTAAGATGTGTCAATATCCACTCCATTTCTTGTTTCATAAATTAATAATTGATGATGTATGAAGTGAGAAATAGATTGGATTTAAATTTTATTTATTTTAATACTAAATTATGTGTCAAAATCTTAGGATATGAAATAACTGTAAAGAAATGGAGATGATCCCAATCCAGTTAAGACAAAGAGGTAATTGAGAGGACTTTTACCCACAAAGTTATACCCAAATCCACCCTACAAGTACGGATTTTATAGACCAATACGTGATTTTACAGGTCGAGTTCGAGTTTTGAACTAAAAAAGCATATTTTTCATTGTTTAAATCTTCACTTTTTTTAAATGGGTTTGGACCAGCCCGGTGGGTCAGACGATGAATAAGGTAAATCGATTGAGTTATTGACAGATAGTGATACAAATATAACACCAATCTATTTACTTAAACAAATCCAACACCTATTAACTTTCCCATATCCCTTTGAAAATCCTCCCTCCAAAAATAAATTACCCACAACATAACACTTCCCTCCGAAACCCTCATTTCCATATTTCTCCTCTTTTTTTCCAAAAAAAAATAACCTTCATAAACCAACCCGTAAAAACTCAATTTATTTATATTATTAAAAAAATGTCACAATTTATAACCACCCTAATATTTTACCAAAAGCTATTCCTCCAATTTTCCCTTCCTCACTTCACTTACCTGCTAAAAAAAACTTCTGGCCATATTTATTTACAAAAGAAAAAAAATATAAAAGCAATTTGAAACCGTAACATTTGAATATTTTAAAAAAATAAAAACAACATTAATTCTAACAAGTAAAGTGTCAATCTGCAAGTACAAAGATTATATCTTCAATCAAAATACAACTTGATTATAATGTCCAGAAACTGAATTTTATACCGATATTTTAAACCAACATTATACAATAAATTTGGTATGTTATCACTTGCAGATATATCGTATCCTAAATCTTTTATGTGATAAAAATGTTAAATTTTAATGAAAATAAATTTTTAAAATATAAGATATTAAAATCAGGAATCAGCGAGTACATACCAGATTTGAAGCGTCAGTAAGGAAGAAAAATGAAAGACTACGAGATATATAAGGAATTAATAATTTTGAAAGTTAGGAAATAAATGAGTTTCTGAACATTATAATCGAGATGAAAATATAAATTAATTAGTTGTATATTTTTTTAAAAAAAACATGTTATAATATATTACTTCCATTATATAACCAATACCATTTTATAATGTGCACATTTTATTTGACGAGTATAATAATGTGCAATTTCTTATCATGTGAAGCTACGTATAAATCTATGAAAAACTAAATATGAAATAAATATCTGATAAGAATACTACACATATAATGGTAGATAAACGGGTATTTAATGACTTTTTCCAACTCAAGGTTCAAAATTCGATTTCTCACATCTATCCATAACTATATACTAAAACAGAATGATGATGACGATGCAATGATGACATCATTCTTTCCATGTGTCAACCTCACATTGCACACTGCTTCATTGATGATATCATCCTAATCACATGTCAACCTCACATCGCATCGATGATGTCAGCAACTCATTAATTATTATTTTTTAAAAAAAACTTGAATTGAATTAAATAAACTATTAAATTCAAATTTAGTTACATTACAATGAGTTTTTTTAAAAAAAACACTTAAATAACTTTTAATTTTTTTWAAAAAAAACCTTCTAGAATCTACTAATGCACGTAACAATTTCAAACAAGATTTTTTATATCAAAGTTTGGATTAAAAAATAATATCTACATTGAAAATTAAATCAATTAAAATTTTAAAAGATCCACACTAAAAAATAATTTATTTTAAACAAGATTTTCCTATCTATCTCTATTATATAAACCAAGGATAGCTCTAACTTAACTTATAAAAGTAGACAAAGAAATCATTCAACAAATAATTCAAATAATTGTCAAATGTAACATATCAATTCCACAATTAATGTTACATATAATTCAAAAATATTGCCAATATAACATGTAATCCATGTAAAAATCAACTAGGATCAAATTAAAGCATAATTCACTCAAATTACAATTTTTTTTTTAAAAAAATCACAAGTAATGAGGTAATAGTAAAACAAAAATTATAGAATTGAAGTTTAAATTGACTCTCAAATAAATGAAAGGAAAAAATATTTTTACGATGCATCTAATTTTCTGATAAATAAGAGATACAAAAAAATGACTGCTGATAACACGGGAAAATAGAATTTCAATAAAACCAAGTACTTATGTTTAGTGTGTTTTTAATCATAGATTTTTTTTTTAGATTTTGAAACATGTATAATGGATATAAGCTAAGATGTACATAAGTAAAAATAATGTTGAATTCAATACATAAAAAAACGAGACTTCAATTAATGGTAAATGACTAAATGTTCAATGATTTTTCAACTTATATTTAATTTATGATGATTTTATTTTTGTCCCATAAAATAAACAAGACTTAATGTCAAAAAATCAAGACTAGATTTTGGAAAGACAACAATAAATCTATAAAAAAAACCCGTGCTTAAATTCACAGAATACTAAAACAATAAAAGATAAAAAAAAAACCGCACGCATCGCGTGCATATAAAAGACTAGTAATCTATACTATAAGACAAGCGGATCACTACACGATAGAATATGCATGAGTATTAATTATATTCTTGATTAAAAATATAATTATAATAGATTTTTGGTGTCATCCTATCAATATTATATATATATATATATATAATATATATATATATATATAATATATATATATATATATATATATATATAATATATATATATATATATATATATATAATATATATGTATATGCACAATAGTCGTCATCATATATTGCGAATAACATATATATTGAGTAATTATATTTAACAATACTATTAAGCGAATAATATACTATTGAATATGGATATAATAATAAGCACTAGAACTTTCTACATGTTATGCGTGCATGGTATATTAATTTTATAACAAACTTAATTAGTTGATAGTTATTTTTTTAGCTTTATAGAAATTTTAATTGGTTGACAAACATTAATATATACTTATTTTCTATTATTTTTAAGTTTTACTAAATCAAAACATGTTCGTTGCTATTTTTGAATTTTTATGTTCATCATTAATCAGTTATAATATTAAGAGATGGAAATATAAAATAGAAGAAAATAAATTTGCGCTCAAACAAATTGGTAGAAAAATATTCATGAATCAATTTCAATGAAATATGGAGAATTTGAATGATAATAAATATTTAGCTAGGTTATAAAATATTAATTATTCCATATTTGTATATTTGAAGGGAGGACACCATCCCCCCTTCACTTATATAATAGAGATAATATATCACTAATTAACATACACTTCTAAATTCTAACACGATAGAAAAATCTTACATACTCTTTACATGATTAGGATTTGAAGGTATATATTATAATAAAAAGAAATTAATAGCCCGGGTAAGACTACTCTTTTCTCTATTGTTTTGTATCCTTGTACAGTGTAGCCCTAAGCTATTAAAAAAGAAAGTTTAAAGGCATTTTATCTACTTCCTCCGTATCAAATTAAACGCAACAAACCAAATTTCACGCATTTCGAGGTTGAGATTTAACAATGTAAATGAGCAAATTACTCAAAATAATTTTAACACGATAAAATTATAATCTCATTATTCATTCTGTTAAAATTATTTTGAATAATTTGTTTATTTACATTGTTAAATCTCAACCTCGAAATGCGTGAAATTATATACTAAAGTACGGAGTAATACATTTCAAGATTAAATTACAAAAATCTACATTAAAAAATTAGATAGGTAATTTTAATTTGCCTTTGAAATCAAAGTTGCATCTCTTATATAGTACCACTCCCGCTATTCCACTAATAAATTCTTGTCACTTCTAATTCTACTTTACACGTTTGTCAATGCACAATTTACRAGTGAAATATCTTTAGTTGCACATAAGTAAAAATTATAAAAATTGGATTTTAATAAACTACTTGTTAATACGATTCTAATCAAACCCCACTTGACTATATTTATTCCTATATATTGACGAGAATTTAGAAGATTCTCACTATTAATAAATAGTGTCAATTTTTCTTATAGCATGAATTTAGTGGAATGGAGGGAATACATAACAAACTACAGATTATAATAAAAAAAATTAGATAAACCTCTAAATGATTATTTTCTGTTGCATCGTACTACATAACAAACTACAATACTCCATTTGTTCCCAATTGTTTGTCCTGTTTCCCGAAATGAAATTCTTAAATGTTTGTCTTGTTTGGAATCTTTTCTGTTTCTACCTCTAATTTTATCCACCTTTTCCATGGTAAATTGAACCATTTTTATTATTTTTCATTATTCATATTTATCCACTATCTAGATTATCCCATAATTCACTTTTCAACACACATTTATTACATTTTCGCATTCTACTAAATAAAAAAGTCAATGATTCTATTTTCAAGTAGGAATCTTATTAAATTAACATATTCTATTAATTAATTAAAGATTTATTTTTCTTAATTCTTCCCCCGATTCCAAACAAGATAAACAAAAAGGAACAGATGGAGTATAATAAAAATAAAAATTAGATAAACCTCTAAATGATTAACTTTATGTTGTATCTCATGTATAGATCTGTACATTTAATTATTTTATTTTTTAAAAAAACTAGAAGCTACAAAATAGGTACATTCAAGTAACTATTTTAAACAAGATTTATTATTATTATTATTATCATCATCATCATCATCATCATCATCATCATCATCATCTCATCATCATCATCATCATCATCATCATCATCATCATCATCATCATCATCATCATCATCATCATCATCATCATCATCATCATCATCATCATCATCATTATTATTATTATTATATACTAAAGTAATACATTTCATTATTAAATTACAAAAATCTACATTAAAAACTTAGATAGTTTTAAATTTAAATACATTACCAAATTGAATTAAAGAACCTACTAGAATCTACACGATAATGGCAATTCATGTAAATCTACATAAAAAAATCAAAAACCTGCTATAAACCTCTAATATTGTTGTTGCACGTGTTACAACAGGATAGTAAATTTATATTTATGTGGGTTGATGGAGGCTTCCTTGCGATGCTACTCAGAACAAAGACCAAGATGAGCTTCCTCCTGCTCCTCCGTTGACCTGCACAAAGGAGAATAACCTTGCCAAGGTTATCTCCCCTCCGATGCTCAAGTCAGTTCGTGAACAAGGGGGTTAATAGTAAGCAAGTAAATAGGGAATAGGCAAGTTAATAAAATAATGAGAGTTGTCTAGCTAGGTCGCCTATTGGTATAAACGCCCACTAGGTCTTGGTAGCCCGTTACACCTCGGGTACCTGACCAAATGGTGGAAAAGAGAAAGGAGTAATGATTATAGCAATCAATGTTGCATTGAATGTAGTGAAGTTGGAATAGTGCTTGTGTCAAATCATAGGATATTTATAGGGACTTGGGCCCTTGTATGACCCTTTTAAGGGGTGCCGTGTGGGAGGCAAGGATTGGTCCTTTGCTTCCTTTCATTCTCATCCCTTGATCTTGCTCTTTTTCTTTCTCCATCCTCCTTTMTTTCTAGGATTGTTAGACATATAGTGTCCCTTTGGGTTTGGCACATCATTTGCCCCTCAAATTTGGTCAATCTTGATTGACACTGATTTGCTTAGTCAAGTGACTTACCGACATTGATTGCCGGTTCCCCTTTGTAGTTGATCGTTCTGAAGTTGAGATGTATTGAGTGAGGTACAACACCGGTCTGTGACAGCCGGTATACTTATGAGTCATTTACCCGGATGTCGATTATTGGGCCTAAGCCGATGTGGGATTTTTGAATCCCTAAATTCCCGCGTAAAATTGCTATAAATAGCATCAAATAGGAGAGAGAAAATTTACTTTCATTTTTCACWCTCTGAAATTTTTCCAAATTTTGCTCTAAATTTTACTGCATCCGAGTCGGCAAGGAAGTTCGAACAGGCATCCTTCTACTTCAATTTCGGCAACTGCGCAGGTAGAGTCTCCTTCTCTATTCTTTTATTCATGTTATAAATTTTGTATTCTTTTTGCCCTTTTGAATAATGTCTTCGACATCATCCATGGCTTCATCAACCTCTGTGAATAAGCTAGGTGTTGGGGGCTTTTGGCCCAGGCCAACCTCGGCCGGGTTTGAGGACACTCGTAAGTCCTTTATCCCACCATACTCAATAAATAAGATGTCTCGTTCCCCCTTTGAATTTCAGGGGAACATGGCACGTGTCAAACAAACAGCCAGACGACTTAGACAAAATATACCTCAACAAACATCCCCATAACAAATTTCATATGACCGATCCCGGCATATGAATTACGGTCGGGTGTCCCCGTCTTCCTCTGAAGGCGAAGAGACCTTTCACAATAAAGAGTGTCATGATGAAGCGGTGAGCATGAATGTTAACCGAAACCCCTTCACTGTCGGCAACGGTGTGGAGGGTGTACAAGAGGACGCGGGACTCTCCTACAACGCCGAGGAGGAGTCCCTTCAAATTGGAGATGAACGAATATACTTTCGTGGGAAGAAACCGATTCAAATTGAATCGGATGATGATGTTGGTGATGACGATGCCGAGAGATATGATTACACGACCAGTTTTCATGATGATGAAGGGGTCGGCGGGAGTCAGGCTGAAGATGACGCCGACTTGGCAGATTACGAGGAGGTTGCCGGCGACTACAATGTAGATGCCGAAGAGGCTGGGCCGTCCAGCCAGAGAAGAAAACCCGAGGGAGAGAATCTGCTCACACCCTTCAATGTAAAGGTTAAACCAGGATGGTTGAAGCTTTTGAATTATTCTGATAACGTTGAGAACTATTCCAAGGCAATGGACTTGGAAAGAGGGGGCCTGGTTATGTTGGCACCAGAACCAGGCCAAACAATTGTGGACGTACCGGATGGAGCCATCCCGGTGTATAAGGAAATAATGGACATGGGATTTCGATTCTCACCTCTTGATTTTTACATGGAACTCGTTGCCAGTTACGATATYGGCATGTGCCAACTGACACCAAATTTGTGGTGTCACATTCTGGGGTACGTGGTTGTTTGCCGGTTAAATGACTGGAGGATGACATTTAACTCCTTTGCCCACATGCACCAAGTCAGGAAGCTGCCTGATTGCCAGTTCGATTGGTTTAGTATTTCCTCCAAAGACGAGTACATGACTGCAGAAAGCAAGGCTAGCAAGCAAAGAGATTGGAAATCCGAGTTCTTTTTCATCGACAGGCTGGACAAGCCATTTGCCGACATCTTAGGAAGGGTCAACACTGAGACCCCAAAAAATGCTAGTTCCAAGTTTAAGCCCACTCTTACTCCAGATGAGGAGAACATTGTTAGATGGTTTAGAAAAAGGAATATGCTGGTGGACCCGGCAAAGAGGCCAATTTAGGTCCCCAAAATTTGGTTGTCGATGAGAGAATGGTTTTATGACAGGGAATTTCTCCTCGGCATGCATTTACTTTATGTTGAGAGTGAGGATGAGATAGGTATTCCTTCATGCTCCTCTTCTTACAAAACATCATAGTCTTGGTCTTATTAATTATATTTTCTTGTTTGCAGTTTAAGCCAGGACCAAACTCTCCAAAGCACAACTCGGCATCTACAAAGGAACCAAAATGGACCTCGTCATCAAAGCTGTAAGGGCGAAAAGCCTGAGAGAAAAGAAGGTTGACACAATAGTAAGCCATCCTTCAATCTCTCCTACTTGTTCATCTTTCCGTTTTGTTTTGTAACATTTAGTCGGTTCATAATTTCAGAACGACAACAAACCTTCCAACTTTCTGATTAGGCTACCGGTCACAAAGCCCTCGGCTAGAGCTGATGCCGAGGACAGGCGGACGGACTCCTTCTCCGGACTCCGTATCTCTGTAGATAGGAGGGAGAGGACCCCAGCTTCCGAGAGGGATGCCGCTGTCARGAGGGACCGTGAGAGACGACCTAGGAGGGAGCGAGGATTATCACGTCCTGTCCAGGTCGTCGGGTTCCAAGAGAACGAGTGAAAGTCCTCCCGCCCGGTCACCCAAGAGGTCCCGGGGCGACTTTCCCGATGGTGAGTTTTGTTAGTTTTTATCTTGTTTATGACCTTCTTCTTTGTCTATCCTTTGTCATGGTTTGGTCTTTCTTCAGACCATGTCCCTAACATTGAGTATAGTCAATTTGAGAGGCCCCAGGAGGACCCCATCATCAAACTGGCTAGGAAGTATCCCGACATGCCCACTGAACTGGAGTATGTCAATAGCATTGATGACCCGGATTTCTCCAAATTAAACTTGAGGGATAACCTGACTCCTCCTCTCATAGCCGACCTAGTGAGAGTTCAATCTCTCCCTCGCAAGAAATTGAGGCCTGACTCCAACTTCATCGTTGGCCTAAACAGGTACATCGGCAAGCAGTTGTCGACACTTCAGGGGGAGTTATTGAAGGACGAGGAAGAGGATGATGCCTTCCTCGAGGTGTTGGGTGGGTCTCGGCTATCAGTTGAGGACCGGCGAAAAATGTTCCAGGACATCTTTAACTCCATTCCTTCAGTCTATAAGGACAACTTGAAGGGGGCAGAGGAAGGACACATTGGTGCTGTCATGTCCATCCTCTTGGAGGTACGCCGGTTCGACTCATATTTAGTTGTCTTTCTCTTCTCTTCCTCCTTTTTGTTTTTGACACGATTATTTTCCTTTTCCCTACAGTGCCTGGTCAGGGTGGATGGGGTCAGACGACGTTCCCAAAAGGAAAGGAGGGAGACCAAGCTGAACAGGGAGAAGGCCCTTAAAGCGGGGGAGTACCTGGACCAGCAGGCCAATGCCATTGAAGCCAAAAACAATGAGACCCTATCAATCTTGGCTAGGAAGGTGGCTGAGTGCAACCAAAGTTATCGGATTGCTCTTGCTAAGGTGGCTGAGCTTATGGCTGAGAATTCTCAGCTGAAGGCCRAGGACCGATCTGCCGCCGCCAAGAAGATTGAGGTTGAGGTGTCCCGGAGAGTTGAAGCTGAGAGGCAGAAGTTGGCCACCCAACATAAGGCAACAAATGAGGCTGCGGCAAAGATGGCCGAAGAGCTGAAGACGGCTAGGGCGAAGATTACTACCCTGAAATCTCAAGTCTAGGAAGCCAAGATAGAGGGATACAACCGGGGGTCTGACAATATGAAGGAGTTGATTGCTGAAGCTTGGAAGTACACCGGCCTGAACGTACCGGCCAAGTTCATTGTTGAGAGACTTACCAGGGTGGAGTTGGAACAGTGCTGGGAGGAAGGAGACGAACCTCTTTCCCCAGTCAGGTTTTAGCACCACCTTGGCCATGTCGAGGAGAAACCAGATGAGACATATGCCGTCGAGGTTAATGACGGCGATGGTCTCGGCATTCAAGATCTTATCAACCAGAACTCAGTGGAAAGAAACCAAGCAGCAAGCAATCAACCGACTAGTGAAGTTGACCCCTCTACCGATCTCGGCCAAGTGCTCGATGGCACCACCGTTGACATAACGGTGGGCAATGATGACACCGTGGCCACATTGGACGGTGTCACAGCCGCCAACGAGTAGCCTCTCCCCTGAATTTTGTTAAAAACTATCTTTTAAGAGCTTCTTTTGGCCGGATGGCCTGAATATTTTGAATCTGTTGGTTTGGCCATTGTGTCATTGAATGTTGTAACTGGCCATAAGGCCGCTTGAATATTTTCACTTTTGCTTTATCACAGTCGGTTAGGTAGATGTCGGCATGTGTTTTAAATATATATATATATATATATATATCTATATATATATATATATATATATGAACTAATCCTCTTTTGCAGGTGATCGTAGGAAAGATTGCAAGCTTGTCAGCCTCCTATTGATTGACCCAAGGCTCAGTAGGAGTGTTGGGTCAATCAACTTATAGTTGATTGTCCTCAAGCTTGCCTACCTTTCCAAAGGCTTGACGGGACAGTGATATCTTTCCCATTTTGTCAATTTCTCTAATTTGTTACCCTCGCTTTGAATAGTATCTTGCATAGTTGTGTAAGTTCACCATCGTAAATGTGATATGTCAAAAAATCATCATAATATTAGCACTGGATGCCGGCATGTTGCCCTTACAAATGCAGCAGAGACTAAGGGTAATGCCGGTACGTCGTTTTGTCCAATGCAATAGAGACTTTAATTCTGCATGTTGCTTTGGAAGAAAACAGGTACAATGTAGGCATGTAGTGCCGGTACGTTGCCCTTGCCGATTCAACAAAGACTTCATTAAGTCGGTATGTTGCTTTGGAAGAAATCAGGTACAACGCAGACATATAATGCCGGTACGTTGCCCTTGYCAATGCAACAAATACTTCATTAAGTCGGTATGTTGCCTTGGAAGAAATCAGGTACAACACATGCATATAATGCCGGTACGTTGCCCTTGCCAATGAACAAAGACTTCATCAAGTCGGTATGTTTCTTTGGAAGAAATCAGGTACAACGCAGGCATATAATGCCTGTACGTTGCCCTTGTTGGGATTTTTCTTATTATCCTCCCACTACTAAGTTTTTAAGGGTGATGCCCCTGACCTTAGCCGTTTTACTTAGGCCACAAACCCAATAGTTTCAATCTTGTTGAATCAATTTGTCTTCAAATTGGGGCTTTGCCCTAAATAAAATATAATTATCAATAAAATTGCTTGTCGAATCAGAAGTCAGTACTTCTTTTCATTTCTTCTCTTTGGCCTACAACCAATTGATTACAAGGAGGAAGTGATGAAATCACCGTGGTTCCAAAACCTTACATATAATACTTTTTCAAGTTGTCGACATTCCATGCCCTCGGTAATCGTTTCCCATCGGAAGTTTCCAGCTTGTAGGTTCCATCTCTCAAGACTTCACAAATCCGATATGGACCTTCCCTGTTTGGAGTAAGCTTGCCTTGCTCCTTTGCTTTTCCTTGTGTTTCCATCTTCCGGAGGACATAGTCACCTAAATGCAGTGGTCTCACAATGACCCGTTTGTTGCACTCTCTCGCCATCCGCATCTTTTAGATTTGTTGCCTAAGTAATGCATTTCCCCTTACCTTTGGCAATACATCTAGGTAAGTCTTCATAGCTTCCCAATTGTCTTCTTCATTGTATATCATTACTTGCAAGGTAGGCTCGTACATCTCAATGGGCAGCACCGCTTCAGCTCCATAGACCAGCATGAAAGGCGTTTCACCTATCGAGTTGTTGACCATAGTCCTGAAGGACCACAATACATTGTATAGCTTATCAACCCATAAGCCTTTTGCGTTGTCAAGCTTCTTCTTGATTCCACTTGAAATGATTTTGTTGAATGCCTCAACTTGCCCATTTACTTGTGGATGAGAGACCGAAGCAAAATGGCCTTTGATACCTTGGTCTGCTAACCAGTTGGTCAATATATTCGATCAAATTGTGGACCATTGTCAAACATTATTAACTGGGGAACTCCAAACCGAGTAATAATATGCTTCTAGATGAATCCTTGGACGTTTGAGTCCTTAATGCCTTTCATAGGTTCAGCTTCTACCTTTTTCGTAAAATAATCAACGACCACTAATACATACTTTTTCTGCCCCAGAGCTTGAGTAAACGACCCAAGGATATCCATACCCCATTTGGCAAACGTAATAGGCGTGAGGATTGTAGACAGGTCCACTGCTGGTCTTCTTTGAAGGTCTCCATGGATCTGACACTTTCTGCACTTCTTAACTAATGCCAAAGCATCACTTCTCACCGTCGGCCAGTAGTAGCCAGTTCGTAAAGCTTTCTCAGCCAATGCCCTTGCCCCAATGTGTGAGCCGCTGAATCCTTCATGTATGTCTTGTAATATTTCCGTTCCTTTTCTCGGGGGTCACACATTTCAGAAGTGGATGAGAGAAAGACTTTTTGTATAGCTGATCCTTCCATAATACAAACTAGGAATCCCGGATTTTTGCATACTTCGCCTTCTTGGGATCATCAGGAAGTTTTCCTTCAATCTTGTACATCAATATTTCATCCATCCACGAGCTGCCTCTGTCGATAAAGTTGGTGCCATCCAGATCATCTATACTCCTTTTTTCTTTTACTTCCAAAAAAATAGATCTAGGCGAGTCACCGGTTGCAGAACTGGCCAGCTTGGATAAAGCGTGGCCTGGTTATTTTCTGATCGAGGCACTTGCATTAGGATAAATTCCTCTAAGTCTTCCACCTCCTTCTTGGCCATCTTGAAGTATTTAACCATATTTTCATCCCAGGCCTCATATTCACCATTGACCTGGCTCACAATAAGTTGGGAGTCTGACATGGCCTCAATCTTCCTTGCCCCGGCGTCTTTACACATCCGTATGCCCGCTACCAATGCCTCATATTCTGCTTCATTATTGGAAGTTTGGAATTTGAATTTCATGGAATATTCATAAGTGTCCCCTTCCGGTGACCTGAATAAGATCCCGGCACCACATCCTCCTTGGGTAGACGAACCGTCCACATAGAACGTCCAGGTATAATGAGTCCATTCTTGAGGAGGAGATTTGGCGAGTTCCACAATGAAGTCTGCTAGGGCTTGCCCCTTGATAGTATAAACGAGACATCATAAGCGTTAAGCTCAAGAGCCCATCTTAACATCCTGCTGGATGCCTCGCGGTTAGCAAAAGGCTGCTTGAGCGGCTGATCTGTGTACACAATAATCTTCTGTCCAATAAAGTAGGGCTTGAGCTTCCTATGAGCCATGAGTAGGGCCAGACCGAACTTCTCGGTTGTTGAATATCGTAGCTCGTCATTCTAAAGAACATGACTTATAATTAGACAGGTAACTGTACTCCTTCTCGTTCGGCTACCAACACAACGGACAAAGCATGTTCAAAGAAGCTAGATACATGTACAAGGTTTCTCTATCTTGTGGACTAACCAGCCTAGGCAAGGAGTGGAGGTGTTCCTTCAACTTCAAAAATGCTGACTCAGCTTCGGCAGTCCACTCAAACTTTGCACTCTTTTTAACAGCCCCTAAAGAAGTATTGGCACCTATCACCAAACTTGGAGAGAAACCGACCCAAAGCGGCCAAGCAGCCGGTAAGCCATTGTACTTCCTTCACACTGGTAGGGGATTTCATATTTAAGACCTCTTGTACCTTGTCTGGATTGCCCTTTATCCCGCGTTGTTCTACCAGGTAACCCAAGAATTTCCCGGAGGTCACTCCGAAAGTACACTTTTTGGGATTTAGCTTCATTTGATAATGTCGCAGGGCGTCGAAGGTCTCTCTTAAGTCTTTGGGGTGATCTTCCATCTTCTTGCTCTTAATGATCATGTCGTCGATATAAGCTTCAACGTTCCTTCCCAATTACCCAGCAAAGATGGTGTTGACACACCTCTAGAAGGTGGTTGGGGCGTTTCGCAATCCAAACGACATCACCTTATAGTAGTATAGCCCATTGTCGGTGACAAAGGCTGTCTTATCCTGATCTTCCTTCTTCAATAAAAACCCGAATATGGGCTTCCGAATATGCATTCACAAAGCTCATATTCTCATGCCCAGCGATCGCATCAACCAATTTGTCAATCTTAGGCAGCGGGAAGGGATCTTTGGGGCATGCCTTGTTCAAATCTGTGTAGTCCACACATATCCTCCAAGTCCCAAGGGCTTGGGAACTAAGACAACATTGGCCACCCACTAGGGGTATTGGTAGGGTCTGATGAAGCCTGTATCAAGCAACTTCTTTACTTCTTCATCAGCGGCCTTTCTCCGTATTTGCCCMAAGTTCCTCTTTCTCTAGGCAACTGGTTTCCTAACTGGATCAACATTGAGTGCATGTTGGGCTATCTCTAGAGCTATTCCGGGCATATCTTCTACTGCAAAAGCGAAGACATCTTGGTATTCTCGGAGGAGAGCTCTTACTTCTCGGCCTAGCGGAGTGTCCGAAGCCTGACCCACAGGAACACACTTCTCTGAATTTCCTTCCTCTAGTTTAAACTGCTCCAGTTAGACGGTGCCCGGGGTAGGTTTAGAGGCAGCCTGGTAGAGACCATGGATGGCCATTGCCTCTTGATGTGCCCCATGAACCATCATAACCTCTCCAGACTTTCACTTCTTGGAGACCGGTAATTCCCCGGTTTCTTCCATTTTTTCTTTGCCCTTAGACTCTACAAGGGGCTTTACTGTCATTAGATAGCACTCGCGCGCCATTTCCTGATCTCCATAGACTGTCATATGCTTACAGTCGTTTCCTCTTCCCATCCAAACAGGTAAGTTAACAGTTCCAACGGGAGGAATTACCCCACCACCGAATCCAATGATTGGATCGTGAACTTTAACCAGCTCATCATTATCATACTTTAACTTGTTTAGGCATTCAAAACTAATAATGTCAGATGAGCTACCTGTATCTATGAGAATTTGACGCACTGTAAAATTGGCGACCTTTAACTCGACAACCAACGGGTCATCATGGGGCATACAAAAGGGATCTCACTCATAGCGGGTGATTATGATTTCTGGGAATACTTCCTCTTCATCCTTCTCTGATTTAGCCGTTTGACGCAGGATACGCAAGTACTCCTTATGGMCTTTGAGAGTGGGTCCGCCAGCTGCGAATCTACCCGAAATAACATGAACCACTCCGGTACCATCCGATCCTCCACTTTGGGGGCTTGTGGGTTTTGCCTTCTCTACTTCCTCAACACTCTTGATTAAGTGTTTAGCAATCTTACCCTTGTGATATAACGCATCCAGAGCCTTCTTTAAGTTGAAACAGTTTTCGGTCACGTGTCCTATATCTTGGTGAAACTTGCAATATATGCTCTGGTCCCGGCTCCACGCGGAGACCTAATAAGCAAGGGATCGTCGATGGGATGGCTCTTCTTTACCTCATGGTAAACTTGCCATAAGTCTTTGGATTAGGTAATCTTGGGACCTTCATCCTCCCAAGTTCTTCTCTTCTTTCGGTCCTGTGACCCCTTCTTTTCTTCACTTACACTCCAGGTGCTCGTTCTCTTCTTGTCAACATTCTTTCTATCTCTCTGACGGCCCTGCCGAGCCTGGCCTGGGGATCGTTGCGATGCCCCTTGTTTCTCCTTGCCTTTTGTTCCATGACATATCTCTTCAGCATGCATGTAGTCATCGGCTTCCTGTGAAGCTATCTTCAGGTTGTTGCACTTCTTGCGAAGCAAATCAAACTTGAAATCACTATCATCATGTAGCCCCCGACAAAAGGCATCCAACAATATGTCATCCGACAAACCCAGTATTTGTAACGTTTCATTGTTGAATCTTTTCACGTAGCTTCTTAAATTTTCGTTCTCCCGTTGCTTAATCTTGGCTAGATGCATGCTGCACTTCCTTTCTTGCTTGTTAGCCATAAAATGGTGGGTAAATAGAATACATAAATCCGAAAAATTGTTGATAGATCCGAGAGGCAGTCCGCTGAACCACTTCTGTGTCACCCCCTTCAAAGTAACAGGGAAGTACCTATACCAGGTGGCATCATCGGCCTGGGTAGTGAGCATCAGATGTTTGTACATGGCAAGATGATCATCGTGATCGATCTTACCATCGTACCAGTCCATGCTAGGTAACTTGTCCTTAGATGTCCTAGGGGCTAACATTATAGCATAAGAGAAAGGGGTAGCCTGATCTAGTGCCAGATGTTGCAGTTGGTGTAACAACGGCATAGGCTGTACCACCTCGTCCCGGTGAACATCGGCATGATCATGCCTGTCGCCTGGACGGTTGGGGTCACCGTCATAGTGGGTTCTTTCAGATACCCTTTGACTATGATGATGATTTTGGTGAGATATCTGGTGCCCCACCAGATTACCCAACCGTAGGGAGGGCTGGTGAGATCCTCTAAAGAGTTGCGTTGAACAGGCAGGGTCTGTGCATACTAGTGTTGAGCCTGTATGGGAATGGGACCTGTCGTCCCTTCCCCGCATTTGYTGTTGTTGCTTTCGCTTTGCTTCTAGAATTGTTCTCGCATCAAGCTTGCCAGCGTGAGTTCTCTTTGCCTCTAGATAGTATCTCATATCAGTCTCAATAGGCCCGCTCCTCGAAGATTCTCTTTCATCTTCAGGAATTCGGGAGCGGTGAGAGGGAATAGGAGTGGTCTTCTTTCCCCGTGACCTAGCCTTTCTTACTGGAACGTGATTAGTTTACTTAGCTCCATTTGTTGCTCAGGAACCTGGCCTATCCTCTCGTTCCACATCTCGGATAGTCATAGTTTTGAGCTTAGGAATTTTGGGAGTAGGTGCTAGCTCCAACTCCTTCGCTGCCTCTTTCTGGGCTTTTAATTTTTTGTTCTCTCCCGACAAGCGTCGAAGCTTCTCATTCATTTCTCTCATGTGTTTTTGAATCTCTTCCTTGAGAGTCCTTTTGCTCACAAAGTTACGCTCGAGCTGTTCCTGTGACAGATACTCGAGTTCTGGGTCGTTCTCACCCTCATCAAGAAGCAACTCGTCATCATTTTCCTCTTCCATTGGGCCTTGGGCGGAAGGTGCCGGTCTGTCCGAAAACAGAGTGTGCATCTTTGCCTTCAGGCTTGTGCGCGTTGTACTTGGTTCCGACACTTTCGTAGCCTCAGCTGTCTTAGGAGCTTCTGAGGTCTTGTTTACCACCTTGGGTTCACTAGGTCTCGCCAGACCTTTCACCTCAGTTGCTTTGCCCGTGACCCGTGACTCATCTTGCTTTGATGTCTCAGTCATCTTTTATCGCCTCCCCACAGACGGCGCCAAATGTTGTTGCAAGTGTTACAACAGGACAATAAATTCATATTTATGTGGGTTGATGGATGACAGGCTTGTCGCGTACCTATCAAAAATAACCTATTAAAACTAACTAATGTAGCTAGTAGTAACAGGGTCGAATCCACAAGGAAGCAACAATTAATTATTAACTAATTAAAAGCATCTAGATTAGTAAAAGAGCCTTTGATTGATTATATTGACTACTACTAATGAAAGCAATGAATTAAATAAAAATAAACTATAATAGACTAAAGTCTAGGGCTATGGTTCACTATAGCAGTAATTGACAGCAAATTGGCATCAACAATTCATAACTGGCATAATCAAACAGGAACAAAGCTTCTCGAATCAATTGAACCATAAGAACTACTCCTAACGTATCTCTCGACCTAGGAAAAGTCTCATTCTACCTATTGATGTTGATCTTGTTCTAAGTCTCAATCGCTAGATCTAGAGACTTGTGACTAATCAGATTAAGCAATTAAGTCGGGCCTACGAATTGATTAACATGAATAACAATCTAATAGGAATTTGATTAAAAGCCAAGCCATGATGAATCAACAATTATTAATCAATCATATTGCTATAGATCCCAATCGCTCTAGAAATTAGACTACTCGCTCATAATTAAATTAAACATGATGATTGTAATTGGGAAAGACATATCAAAGTAAAGAATAATTAAAAGCAATAATAAAACTAGAATAATGAAAGTAATAATCAAGAACCTAAAAATAATTCAAAAACAATAATCAAAGCATAAACAATTAAAAACAATGAGAAAACAAATTAAAGAAGAAAATAATTCCAAGAATGATTGCAATTGATGAATGAATGAATGATTTCTATTGAAAATACCAAAGTTAGGCGTTCTTCACAATAATACCTAATTGGGTTTTTTCTCTCCTTGAAATTAATTATGGAATAAAAGATTAAAAGATAGATAACAAATTATGATTTTTCCCTTAAATACTCCCTAAAAACAAGATAGAAAAGCTTGGTCCTAATTACAAATATGCCATTACTAAACCCAGCAGGAAAGCCAGATAATCAATAAAAACGAGCCCAACCGATCGGATTAATGAAAGCCGATCGGTTCGCGACAGGTTCGCGGCAGATTGGCAGGGCTATCTTGCGAAGGCCATAACTCGAGCTCTGGTGGTCCAAATAAGGCGTGCGACCTATCAAATCAAAGCTCTCGAAGTCTAGTTTCTAATGCAGTTAGAATCGCTCCAATCCGACGTACGAAACTTGACTTATGGTCAGAAGAGTGAGCATGTGTCAAAATCGATGCTCTGCAACGATCAATCTCCACGTAGCTCCACTCTAACTCCTTGCTACTTCTCCTAAAGCTCCGTAGTGCTCGAAAATGAGTCCAAAATCCATCCAAACCAATGAAAGAAACCTGAACTCACTTAACACTGAACAAACAATTAGTAGCAAAGACGGCCTTAAAAAGGCCAAAAACCATTCAATATAGCAAGAGAATGAGGGGAAAAACCATATATCTATACACTACATCAAACTCCCCAAGCCAAACTCTTGCTTGTCCTCAAGCAAGCTAACATAGACTCTCGATCTAAACACGTCTCACCCCATAAAAACACATCTCAACCATGCTCGGACCAATTCCTCAACCAAAGATTCCAAGTAGTTCAATGCTATCCAAGAACATAATCATCAAAACACAACTAGCCATCAAGTATAGAGAGGTGAATAGGAATCAAGGAAGAACTACTCACTAGTGACTCCTCTCTTGTGTGGTGGGTTAAAAATGAACCCATTCGCTCACCACCCCACATGTGCATAAATGTGCACATGAATCAACTTTTTGTGGCCTAAAATACTAAAGGCACCTCCCATCTCACCAACACTCATGTGTTTGAAAGGTTATCAATAGCACTCAACCTACAAGTCGACTCGAAATGCATACACAACTCAACAACCTTGGCAGGTACTCAATCTAACAAGACACAAATGGACACATGTTTATCAATGTGAGGACTTTTAATAGCTTGTAATGGGGCTAAGGTTAGGGGTAGGATAAATTTTGGATATGTGAGCTAAAAGTCTAACTCAAGGGAGCATACATCAATCAACACATAGCCAAGTGATAAGGCTAAGACAAGCTCAAAGCAAACTCCAACTCGAATAACCAAAACCATCCAATCTCAGAACCGCAACTACATCGCATCATCATCTTTTTATTTTACAACAAACAAAGTGCAAAGGCATTATAGTGACTAATAAACTATAAAATAAACTTATTTTTGGATTTTGATTTTGATTTTTTTTTTCTTTTTTTTGATAGAATAATAACTAACTTTTGCTTGCACTATACATAGAAACGATGACAATACTCAAGCTAAGAACCAATATGAAACACTATACCACCCAACTACCGACCAATCACGAGCCTCCAATAAAACACCACAAAACACCATCACCTCCAATATGCTCCCCCAGCCAAACTTGGGTTACTCGAACAAAGAAAATAGGGTTGTAATGTAGGTAATCATAGAAATGAAAGGATTCAGGCTCAAAATCAGGGATCAAGGGATAATATGTTTCTAACACTGAAGCACGGCTCCTAACAATGAAAGCCTCCTATCATGCTCAACATATGACCAATAGCCAACTAGACAAGTACCAAGCCAAGACTAAGAGATAGTGACACACCAGAACTAGCACACAAGAAGAAATATGAATGATTATCAATTAAGCTCAAATCCTCTCAAGCTCAGTTCTTCCTCGTTCCAAAGATACATAGGCTAGTCATATAAGTCAATATTCAGTCAAGGAATCAGAAAAACAACCACAAGTTCACCAAGGTCGAGTTCAAGCATCACAAGCATAACACATTTTTCACAATGGGCACAGGGAGACATGTTTTTCAAAGAGAATCTATTTTATTTTCTAAGCTACACTATGAAGCAATACATTTTTTTTGTTGCAAGTAAACTCCCACTCCTAATGAGTGGTACAACCTTGCAACATCTCTAGAAAGCAATTAAAACTATACTAGAAAGCGATAAACTTACCTCAAATCGCTAGCTGTGCGCTTGACAATTCCTCCCCCAAGCCAACCTTGCAATGCCCTCAGTGCAAAAAGGAAGGAAGTATATCAAGCGCATCACCATACATGTTTCGGGAATTTTTTCCTGACTGAAACAAAAGTGCCCAGAAACACTTTAGGAGCCGAATTTGGCAAAAATAGGGTGGTGCCCACTACTTTTTAGTGGGTCCTTTCTTAGAATGTCGTTTCCAGTCAGAAAACACTACTCTTTCACCCGATTCGGAGATGTTTGAAAATTTCGCGAAAATCCCCGAACCGATCGTTTAACCCAAACCGATCGGTTTCACCTGCACACTTAGTCAAATTTCGATCAATTCCTCATCCTCACTCACATAAAAGCTTCTATACTACAAATACACTAGCTACATACTATTTTACAAAGCATTAAACTACGGGGTTGCCCTCCGCAAAGCGCTTGTTTAACGTCGTTAGCTCGACTCCTTATCCAAACAATAATCAGAAGAATTCAAAGCCCTGAGTAGCTTGTCAAATTCCCCTGCAAACATGTTATGAAGCACTACATACGGCATGGGTACAAGCACTTAATTAGCTCAAAAGGAAAGTTAGATTTACAACAAAAAATCAAAAGAAAATCAAAAGAAAAAGGGAAATTAGAAGAAAGAGATGAGAATTTACAACTACCAGTCAGTTCCTCATTGGATAAATTGACTTAACAAGATGACCATAACATTACCTCCACTATAAATCATAGTCAATGGAGACATATCCAACATTGAAAAGAATTATGAAAGATAGGAGCAGGCTCAATTAATAGCTCATCAACAATCTCATCTACAAACAACAACCAAAAACTATCATCCAAAGAAGTGGTAGCCAAAATTACAATTGATTACGTTAGACTCATCAAACGATTAAAAATTAGTAGCATTTAATAATAATGAATATCACAATCATATCTTTCATCGAATACTCATACATTCATCCATCATCTCACTATCGATCATCCTATTAGAGCCAACATAATTAGAACACTTACCTCAAACCTCCATCATTATATATCATCATCATTGAACATATTTGCTCATTAGATAACTGAAGAGAATTTATCGTTGTTGTAGACACGTTGACTCTCAACAATGTCACTTACTTGCAACTGAAAACTTTCCTGAAATTCTTTCATTTGCAACTGATAATTTTTTGACTTTCCTGAAAATCTTTCATTAAAGCCATAAGTTCTGCTATATCGTTAGATGGTTCAGGAAGTAAGTTATCCATAATAATTGAGGAGAAGAGTTATAAGCATGCATATACGAACATTGTGAGGACAAGGGATACATCATGGTCATAAGTGTAGCAATTAGACAAATAATAAGAAGTTGAGAAATATCATTGTAAGTACTATGTGTAGTGTAATTTGCTAGAGTTGGATCAACATGGAATTTCATCTCATCATCATAGGTCTCGCTAGCATATTGCATTATCACATTCAACCTCTTTGGCGTTAATTTTCAAATTGATAGTTACACTTATATTCTAACACAATTTTGTTCGGTCTCGCACCCCCATATATCACAGAAACATACTCAACTTCGCTATAGAAATGGTGTGGACCAATGAAATCCCAAAGCCTATCAATATATCGCCAAAACACTTCATCCTCAGATTGAGGAAAAAAGAAAGAATCTCAAAGTTTTCCAAATTACTAAAAATTTAAAATTAGTCATATGTACAAAAATAAAATAAAAAAAAATAGAAAATAATCTAGACTCAATTAATTAACAATTAATATGCGCGCTTCCCCGGCAACGGCGCCAAAATTTGACAGGCTTGTCGCGTACCTATCAAAAATAACCTATTAAAACTAACTAATGTAGCTAGTAGTAACAGGGTCGAATCCACAAGGAAGCAACAATTAATTATTAACTAATTAAAAGCATCTAGATTAGTAAAAGAGCCTTTGATTGATTATATTGACTACTACTAATGAAAGCAATGAATTGAATAAAAATAAACTATAATAGACTAAAGTCTAGGGCTATGGTTACACTATAGCAGTAATTGACAGCAAATTGCATCAACAATTCATAACATGGCATAATCAAACAGGAACAAAGCTCTCTCGAATCAATTGAACCATAGAACTACTCCTAACCGTATCTCTCGACCTAGGAAAGTCTCATTCACCTATTGATGTTGATCTTGTTCTAAGTCTCAATCGCAGATCTAGAGACTTGTGACTAATCAGATTAAGCAATTAAGTCGGGCCCTACGAAATGATTAACATGAATAACAATCTAATAGGAATTTGATTAAAAGCCAAGCCATGAATGAATCAACCAATTATTAATCAATCATATTGCTATATGATCCCCAATCGCTCTAGAATTAGACTACCTCGCTCATAATTAAAATTAAACATGATGATTGTAATTGAGAAAGACATAATCAAAGTAAAGAATATATAAAAGCAATAATAAAACCTAGAATAATTGAAAGTAATAATCAAGAATCTAAAATAATTCAAACAATAATCAAAGCATAAACAATTAAAAAACATGAGAAAACAAATTAAAGAAGAAAATAATTACCAAAGAATGATTGCAATTGATGAATGAATGATGATTTCTATTGAAAATACCAAGTTAGGGTTCTTCACAATAATACCTAATGGGTTTTTTCTCTCCTTGAAATTAATTATGGAATAAAAGATTAAAAGATAGAAAACAATTATGATTTTTCCCTTAAATATCCCTAAAAAACTAAGATAGAAACTTGGTCCTATTACAAATATGCCATTACTAAAAAACCCAGCAAGGAAAGCCAGATAATCAAAAAAACGAGCCCAACCGATCGATAATGAAAGCGATCGGTTCGCGACAAGGTTCGCGGCAGATTCGCAGGGCTATCTTGCGAAGGCCATAACTCGAGCTCTGGTGGTCCAAATATAGGCGTGCGACCTATCAAATCAAAGCTCTCGAAGTCTAGTTTCAATGCAGTTGGAATCGCTCCAATCCGACGTACGAAACTTGACTTATGGTCAGAAGAGTGAGCATGTGTCAAAATCGATGCTCTGCAACGATCAATCTCCACGTAGCTCCATTCTAACTCCTTGCTACTTCTCCTAAAGCTCCGTAGTGCTCGAAAATGAGTCCAAATCCATCCAAATCAATGAAAGAACCTGAAACTCACTTAAACACTGAACAAACAAATTAGTAGCAAAGACGGCCTTAAAAGGCCAAAAACCATTCAATATAAGCAAGAGAATGAGGGAAAACCATATATCTATAACTACATCAATGGAGGCTTCCTCGCGATGCTACTTAGAACACAGACCAAGATGAGCTTCCTCCTGCTCCTCCGCTCACCTGCACAAAGAAGAATAACCTTGCCAAGTTATCTCCTCTCCGACGCTCAAGTCAGTTCGTGAACAAGGGGGTTAATAGTAAGCAAGTAAATAGGGAATAGGCAAGTTAATAAAATAATGAGATTGTCTAGCTAGGTCGTCTATTGGTATAAACGCCCGCTAGGTCTTGGTAGCCCCGTTACACCTCCGGTACCTGACCAAATGGTGGAAAAGAGAAGAGTAATGATTATAGCAATCAATGTTGCATTGATGTAGTGAAGTGGAATAGTGCTTGTGTCAATCATAGGGTATTTATAGCGACTTGGGCCCTTGTATGACCCTTTTAAGGGGTGCCGTGTGGGAGGCAAGGATTGGTCCTTGCTTCCTTTTTCTCATCCCTTGATCTTGCTCTTTTTGTTTCTCCATCCTCCTTTCTTTCTAGGATTGTAACACATATAGTGTCCCTTTGGGTTTGACACATCAAAATATAATTGCATTTCACATAAAAAAATTAAATAAACTATTAAAATTGAATTTAATGTACATTACAATAATTAATATTAATAACTACATTAGATAAACCTCATATCTTCTAGATAAGCAACTAAAAATCGAACTTAAATACGGGTAAGATAATTATATTTCAGATCGATGTTAAAAATTAAATCTTAAATTGAAAATACATTACAAATTAAATTATAAAAACCTTCTAGAGAGAAGTAGAGACTACCATATAATTGCATTTTACGTACATATACATAAAAAAATAAAATAAAATACTAAATTAAAAAATATAAAATAAATCTCTTAAAAATTGAATTTCATGTACTCCGTAACAAATACAACCTTCACTTAATATTTTTCTTATATCAATTTATATACTCCGTAAACAACATAAATATCGTCACCTAACATGTTGTATTTTACTCTTCAATTTGTGTGTTTTTCAGTAGGTATGTTTTATCTGCAATGATATTTCTTAATTTTAAAATATTTTTTTATAAAAATCTATAGCTAAATTTGAAAATACCGTGCATCGCACGAGTTTTAAACTATTAATATATATATATATTTGTATATTATAAAATGAGTATATTTTTAAATTAAAAAATGGAACAGACGAAATAAAAAATACTTAAGCATTTAAAATTTGTGCCACTCAAATCACAACCTTCACATAATTTTAAAAATATATGGTTCATATTATCATAAAAAATATTATATTTTTAGTCGTATATGTTACCATATTTTTTTTATTTATACCGTGCTATTTTACCGGTACACTATGTAGATATTAAACACATCACCCTTATTTTTTTAAAAAAAGAGAGAAATGGACAGAAAAATGATAAATTAGAATTAATGGAACCTGGACCTTTCCGACCATTCACCCACTCGGCAAACTCCTCATTTTCCTCACCTCTTTTTATCCGAGTTAAGCATACGTTTGCCCCCTAACGTTTGGCTCATTTTACCGTTTTCCCACTAATGTTTTACAGCTAAACATTTACCCCCTAATGTTTGTTTTTGCTAACCATGGTAAGCTAATTAATTCTTAATAGCTAATAAAATATAATTGTTCACTTGAAATTCATTTTTATCCCAAAGTAAACATTTTCTTCAATTTGTTTTTCAGCCCTAATTAATACATAAACAAAAATAAAAAATAACTTATAGAAAGCCATGATAATAACCAACCATTATTGTAGTACAAAGATGTATGATAAAAAAAAGCAGCAAAATAGTTTAATTCCAATTTCACATATCAATTCAATTTAATTAGAAGACAACAATAATATCAGCAACCATAATTCAACCAAGCTATAACCAAATTTTTAGTAAAATTGTCATCATTTTGAATTTTTTTATAGCCTTTAAAACTCTAAATTTCTTATGCTATTGATGATTAATAAGGAGAAAACAAATTGATTTTGCTAAGAATGAAGAATACTTTTGTCTTTATTTCAGAATTGACACCAACGATATCATTTGTGTGCACAATCTTGCTCTCAATTCCTTGTTTGCTTGGTAGAACTTCTTTAATGGCAAAAATAAGAATAGGAAAGGGTATTGGCGGTATTGCCCAAAAAATAATGGGAAGGGGAAAATGAAGGGTTAAACTCTCAAAATTAATTAACAAATAAAAAAATAAAATTACTTGTACTACATTTGTAACTATAGGTGAGTTATTAAAACATTAGGGGGTAATTGTTTAGCTTTAAAAAGAGCCAAACGTTAGGGGGCAAATGTATGCTTAACTACTTTTATCCTCCGAAACTCACAATTTCACAAATCACAATCTCTCTTCCCCAAAAAACCCCAAAACCGATAAAAATGTGTTGCAATCAAGAGGAAGCAGGGGCGGACCCACAATTGTGCTAGTGGGTGCTATAGCATCCCCCCTCTTTTAAAAAAAAAAATCAGAGAAAATGAAAAAAAAAATTAGCGACCGCCAATTTTCGGTCACTAATTACGATTTAGCGGTCGCAAACTGGGACAAATCGGTCGCAAACTGGGATATTTCGGTAGCTAAGTCTTCTAGCTGGTCGCTAATTAGAGGCTTTTGCTTTATTTTATGTTGTTGTTGTGTGATTGTTGCATGTGCAATTGAACAGTCTTCTACTTGCACTATTGTTTAATTTGTGTTTAGTTTAATGCATAATCTTCGCCATATCATAGCTGTATGGTAATGCATCTTGCGTATGGTTTCCCCTTTCTTCCAAGTCATAGTTCTAGCTCAAACCCCAATATCAGACAATGGAGGTATAATAATTTAGGAAACTGATCAATTGTTTTAGGTCTTTTGTTTTCTATTTTAATAATTTAAGAACAAGTATTCCGTATTGTATTATTGTTTTATTATCACAGTTGATGACATTGGACTATAAATTTATTATTCTGTAAGATGAATGTTTACATGGGAAAATCTATAAAATCCTCCTGTATGATGCATAAGCATGATCAATGCAAATTATGCGATACCTTGTCGATCTATTGATGATGTATATGTGCGTGACTTGTTTTCCTTGGCTTCTCCTTCAAACTTCTATCCTCTTCCCTCTTAATTATCTTTTTTTTCCTTTTAATTTGCTTTCTTTGATTGTAAATGCTTTCTTTGATTTTCTCTTTTATTCCTACCAAAAATACACAACATATTATTAAGTGTCAATTATTATAAAAATAGCTATTAAATAAAATAATGAATAAAATAATATCTAAAATAATAAATGTAACTAATTTCGTAAAATAATAATATTAGGGAGTAAAAATATCGAATATTATGCACTTATCAGTCACTAAAGATGTCATGTTCAAGTTAATATCACCCACATTAATATAAATCCCAAATGACAAAACTCACAATCAATTCATAAAGCATGCATATGAGACAACTTTAACATGGATAAACATACTAAGTATTAAACTTATACTCCCTGTTTTATTATGTTACTCTACAAAGTCGTCATTTACCCAATTATCCGAACGACAATCCAAAAGTATTATATAGTAGACTATCTGACTCACTAGACGGAAAATCCTGGATCTGTCACTTTCTACATACGCAAACACTCAATCACCTGACTTATTACTCGGCTTATAAAACGTAATTCACGATGATTGAATTTAGCACCCCAGTTTGAAATTCCTGGGTCCACCATTGTGAGGAAGAATGGCGAAGAAAAGCCAACAATCACACACACCACCACCGTCAACCGCCACACCCGTTGCCATCATTGCACGATTAGCCGCCACTATGGATTCCTTGCATTGACACCTCGCTGAGACTGAGTCACGACTCAAACAAGACAGAGCTCGGGAAGCTAAGCTTAGCCGTCAAATCCTGATGATAAACGCTTCGTTTCAGTGATGGAAATCCTTGAATCTTACCTTAGACGACGCTTTTCGGAGTAGCAAGACCTCCTTTCTCGCCTGCTTTCTTATGTTCCTCATTCTTAAAGTTATCACTCTTTAATCTTACCTTACCCAGTTGATTACATCGATTGTATGCACAATAATTGTAATGTTAGTAAATCTTTGAAGTAATTTATCAACAATGAGATTGTATTTTAGAAACATGGCATTGTTTTTGGTAGTGTAGGAATATTAATAGGTATCTGTAATAGTTGTATCTCAATCTTAATGCTATGATAATAATAGATCATTGATGTTGTTGGCAACAAATTGTTTTGTCGCCCAATTTCTATCCATCTATTTGAGTTGATTGAGCCTTGATAATGAAAAAAATTCGTAGGGGCGATGTTCATCGAGATACATACCAATGTAAATTCTTGTGGGAGATTAACAACTTGCTCTTGAAACAGTGAGAACCTAAACAAAGGGAAATGAATAGACTATGAAAAATTATTTTCCAAGAACAAAACATTGAAGCCTAAATAAAGATAGACATGGATCTTATTATTGTCTCTCATCTATCATGTAATGTCACAAGCCATTAGTCTCCATATGCTGCTAGACGCACTTAATGTTCAAAGATGTGTGGGTGCCTTTTCAACGTCACATGATTGTTCTTCTTGTGTCTTGTTCTTTTGATATAAAGAAGATGACCCAATGTTTGATGTTTTAATGTTGTTTTATTGCCTTGCAAACCCCGACTTTAATTAGGTAATACAAACCTTTGTCAATCGATGGGTATATATTAGACTTGGTTGCGGTTAACAATGAAGCAATAAACTTCAGAATATGCTGATATGCACAGTATATCTTATGAAAGATGATTTGAAAAAGTGACCTAGATGTAGAACCTCCTAAAATCAAGCTTGTTGGTGATGAACTGATAATTTTTATAGGATTGATCTACACTTATTTACTATAGAGCATAAGAACTCCAAATTGTTGATGTGAAAGTTTGGTGAGATTGACTAAAGAGAAGGATTTGAGATCATCTCTAGAACATGAATGATCGCGTTTTCTTCATACTATGYAGAACAAATCAACAAGCGGTATTGAAGGAAATTGTATCTACTTTGATCTACCTTGGATCAGAGTTCCTCCCTTCCAAAGCTAGATTAACCCCAATGGTACTCGTTTTTGGGTGATTTCACAACAACAAAGGTGAGTAGTGATTGTAGTTATACTTTTTCCTATGATTATTGTATGCTCACTTTAATCAAAACAAAAAAGTATAACTACAATCACTACTCACTTTTGTTGTTGTGAAATAACCCAAAAATGTTATTCGTATGAAAATTTTCAAATAATTAACAAATGAATTAGCATGAAAATTTTCAAATAAGAATAGATTAATTACATGGACTAATTTATTCCCACGAATCACTTAATTATTGAAAATATTATTGAATTATATTGCTACTAAATTTTTATTCAAAATTATGTACATTCAATTGAAACTATGTTATACCCTTCAAAAAATAAAAAACTGAAACTCAGTAATTAAATTACTACTACAGAGTAGAGGTGWTCAAATAAAGCTCGACCCGAAATTTTTTGCTGGCTTTGGTCACAACTTTCCGGCCCGAATTCGCGTTGGGCCCGACCCGACCCTAAACTTTCATTTTTTGTTCGGGCTTTGGCAATCAAAATTTAAGGTTTCAGTTAAAAATTTGATCACAGCCCGAAAAAACCCGAAAAGCCTGCTAGGATTACTCTTATTTTTTTGGGCTTTGGACACAAACTTTAGGCCCGAATCTAGGCCCGGCCCGAGTCCGATTAAAGGGCCTATATTTTTTGCCAAGACCGACCTTAATCCGGCCCGCCCCGGCCCATGATCACCTCTACTACAAAGTATATCTATTTCAATATTACTATTTTTATGTCAATGTTAGTAATTAGTTGGTTAAAATCATTCGATTTAATCTCATCGTCTAAAGATTCAATTGGAAAAAAGCTACTACATCGAAATATTGCAAATCATAATAACTCTCTATCATTGTTAATTTGAAACTGTATTGTACCTCAGGAYATACATTCGATTTTGTCATTGTACATTTATTTAATACAAATTTCTAATATGACCGCACATATTGCGTGCTTATAGTGCTAGTAATAAAGTAAATAAACCATTTTTTTAAAAGTAGACTTGAAAGAGGTGTCTTTAATTTATTGAAAAAAGGAAGGAAAAATTCACATGAATAATCTCACCTTTTGGTGGTCTTCCCTTATTAATCCGAGCTTTCGCTAATAAAAAAATAATCATAAGAATGCTGCTAATCTTCCCTAAATGCACTAATTTATCGGTTACCTGTTGATCAGGTAATTAAAACCCTCTCCCTCCCTTTTCATTTATATATTTATTTAATTAACTAATTTCAAAAAATAAAAAAACCCTCTAATCATCACCAACCTCATTCAAACACCCACCACCCACTACCACCGTCCCCTCACCTATTCATGCAAACACCCATCACCACCCTACTCGCACCCACCACCTTCAATCTCTTCTTCCTCTCTGTAGCGACGCGCCATAACCATTACAAATCGGCGCACCACGCTCAACCACCATCAATCTTCTAGCCGCGATGCCATCAACAACATACCACCATCGATCCTCTGCACCCGCGTACAATCATCCCTCGCTCACACAATCACCACAACCACGACTCACTTGCACAACCCTCACTCAATCACCATTAAAAATCAATCACATAATGAGAAAATTATTTYGTGTAAAAACAAAAATTTAGGCATAGAATTGCACTAGCTTTGCACCCACAACATACAACAGTAACTTATGACAAGGCGACCAATGACGGCAAGAGCGGCGACGAAACCTTGAAGAAAACGAGGAAGGATGAGTCGATGATATGAATGAGGGGGGAATTCGAAGTGTTGCGCGGGTGAAAGGGGATGAGGTCGGGTGGGGTTTGTGGTGGTTTGGTGATGATAGGGGAGCTGAGGTGGTGATTATAATGGTAAGGGCTGCCATTGTAGCGTGAGTGGTAACAGGTGAGAGGTGAGACTTGAGAGTTTTCTTTAATTTTAAAAGGTATTAAAAATAGCAAAAAATGCATTAACTTGTTGAAAATTAAGGCTAAACCTTTATTAGCGGGTAAACATTTCATTTAGTGCATTTGGGGAAGATTAGCAACATTCTTAGGATTATTTTGTAATTAGAGAAAGCCCGGATTAACAAGGGCAGACCACCAAAAGGTGGAATTATTCCTGTGAATTTTTCCAAAAAGGAAACCTAAATTAGTGGGTGAATTTCACAAATGTAAAAAAAAAGTCATTTAACACCAACTAACACCATTAACCCCTAAGAGACATTATAGACACTTAATTGACACCCTCAACACTCAAGAAACACCTACAAATTTGACATCAGAATAGAACACACTCACACATACATTACTTTTTTTTTAAGGAAAAATGGAAACTAATAATCCCACCTTTTGGTGGTCTGCTTTCAATAATCCGACCTCAAAGTAACTATAGAATAATCTCAACTTTAAGGGTGGCCTTCCCAAAATAATCTGAACTCTCATTTTTGCTGCTTTTGTTGATCCTATTTTGGCTTGTTTTATGTAAGAAAATGAGAGTTCAGATTATTTTGGGAAGACCACCCTAAAGTTGGGATTATTATTTAATTATTTTGAGGTCGGATTATTGAGAGAAGATCACAAAAAAGTGGGATTATTAATTTCCATTTTTCCTTTTTTGTTATTGAAATGTCACCCTCAATTGTACTTGCTTAAATTACAAAATTGCCCATGTGAGAGACCAACTTAGGAGTGTTGTATCTACCATGAGTCCATGACTTGAGGTTTTATTGGTCTTTCCCTAGTTTCATAATTTTACATGCTTTAATGAAGGACAAATTTGGAAGTTTTACGGTAGTGGAAATGCAAAGGTGATTAGGAAATATTCGACACCACTAAGGTACTAATTAATACGATGGTTACCCCAAACAATCAATGACACCAATACTTGACAACATTAATTGACCATTTGTTTCATTAGCAGCATAACCCCACATCGTGCTACTATCAAGAACAATTTATCTTATTTAAAATAAACGATTTATCAATGTTTAAAAGAAAAAAAATTAGGTAAAATTGTTAACAACCACATTTTATATACTCGGTTTTAGATAAAACCACCTTTTATATAAAAAAAAATAAAAATTTAACCACCTTATAAAAGCTTAAAAATTAGTAAGCACGACCTTGTTGCATCTAATATAACAAAACTTTATTACTTTTTATGTGAAGTAGGCCCATTTGTGACGATAAGAAATCAAAATCTCAATTTCTTTTATAAATTGAACTAAATTGCTCCTACTTTAAATTGATACTAATAATCTTGAATTTTAATCGTAATTATCAAAAGTTTGGAGGGAGTGTAATTGCATTTGGGACATTTTAGCAATTACATAACCAAAATAACAATTACAAGGGGAGGGAAATCAAAATGTGGGGCCCACTTCTCAACAAAGTAATTGAATTTTGTTATATTAGACATAAGAGGTGATGTTCACTAATTTTTTCGTTTTTATAAGGTGGTTAAATTTAATTTTTTTTTATAAAGGTGGTTTTATCTACATAGAAGTATATATAAAAGGATAAATAGAATTTAATAATCCAAACTTTTAGGGATCCACACATATTAATCCCAAGTTGGAGTAATTTCAGAATAATCTCAACTTGGTACCCAATATTCTTATATTAATCCCATGCTAGAGGTGACCTGTTAAAAGAGGTAAAAATGGTTGATTAACGTGTTTGATTAGCCTAATTACATTTGACTAGTTTAATTAACAAAAATTAATAAATAAAAATACATTATAAGTAAATGTTAATTAATTAACAACCTAAACAACAATCACTAGCCACCCTAGCCACAACCATCGACCGCTAGCCACCCCAGCCACAACCACAACCTTAGACATCCACTATCAACAACACCAGCCACAAGGCCCACAACCACCACGCAACACCTTCACTTTCCTCGCAAACGTGCTCAACAACCACCGCCACCACAATCTCCTCGCCAACGCACCAAACCACCACCTTCACSCTCAATCATTCCARACGCCTTAGCAAGGTCATCACCCAACGTCAAATGCACCTACCCCCTAACGTCACCCTAACCACCCAAACCACCAACGCTCAAACCTTCAATTGAACCCAATGAACCCTAACAACCTTTCCAAATATCCCCATTCAATTTGAGATTACTTCGCGGCGACGATGGGGTTTCTTAGTGGTGGCGCAGAGGAGAGAGAGAAAGGAGTGAGGAGGAGCAAGAATGTAGATAGTGCCGTGGAGAGAGAGAGAGAGAGAGAGAGAGAGAGGAGAGAGAATAGAGGAGTGAGAAGGGTTTTGGGTAAAATTAACTCATTTAGTAGGTCACAAGTCAAAAAGCTTGTTAAGAGAAATTTGGGTACAAAGTTGGGATTATTCTGAAATCATTCCAACTTGGGATTAATATGAGCGGATGCCTAAAGTTGAGATTATTAATTACAATACATTTTTCCGTATATAAAAAGTTGTTTTTAACAATTTTTCCAAAAAATTAATTGAAAAACAATATATCTGGAAATTAGTTTCAACCGAAGCAAATCGAGAATTACTGAACTTATTACTCCTACTATCTAGGGAGAAATTTCTGAATTTTTTCCTTGAATATTGCAAATTAGTTTCATAATTCCCAGTTTGCGTCAGATCTAAAAATATTTCCCTACATACAGTCCATGTAGGTTCGATTTAATTTTTTAAAATCTTTTTTGTATAAAATCGCTACTCGCAGTAGCGAAATAGGGCAAAATCGCTATTGATAGTAGCGAAACGCAGATGAAAATCGCTACTGTCAATAGCGATTTTCACTTGTATTTCGCTACTACCAATAGCGATTTACATGCCAAATTCGCTATTGGCGCCATTTTTAACAAAATCAATCTGCATTCTTAATCAGTAAATAGCAATGTAGCATGTGAAGAAATAATGTTGCTATGTTGAATTGCTGATTAGTCATTGTGTATTACGAAGTACTTTATATCATGAGATGCTGCAAGAGAGTGGTCTCCTCCACCTTTCCAAAGAAGCAAGTTGACTTCCATATCTATACAATATAAAAAGGGAGTAACTCCCGCACTGTTCATTTGAACAGTTCACACAGTAGCCAATACCCCACCAGCAATCCACATCAGCAAGCCCACCTACAACAACCTAGTCCAACAAGCCCATCGGTTGGCCAATCCAAGTGCTACCCTCAAAAGCCCACGCCAAGGCCTACCAAGCTTAGCCCACCTTTTGATCATAACGCCACATCAGACCTCTAAATCTCACGTGTAGGCATACATGTCGGACAGCTCACATAACTCAACACTCCTTCTTCTTCCTCTGCAATGTTTGTTCAGAGCATTCATTGCTTGCTTTAATAGTGTAACACCTTCCTCCCTCCTCTTTTGTTTTCCCATCCCAGATCTGGCTTACCTTAGCTATCTTGCTCTATTTTCCTCGCTTAGTTATGGTGAACAACGGTGAGTTCAGAGCTCCCAATACATGCGACCCTTCTCTCTTTTGTGTGGTTTGACACTGAAAAAGGCGATGGTCGAGGTGGATATGAAGACGGAGCTGCTTTCCTTCGTTCGCGTTTTGGATTTATGGACGGTGCATATGAAATTCGAGGTGATTTGCTTTCCTTTGTTTCTTTTGTTGGCGATTTAGGATTCATTCTTACATGCTTTGTATAGATTTAGGGTTCAATCGAACATGCTTTGCGATTTAGACTTAACTATTGTGGCAAATATAGAGGATGAAGATGCTGCTTTATTGATTAATTCAAATTGATTAAATAATAAATAAATGTTCTGAACAAAATAGAGGAGAAGGAACAAGGCGACGTCCAATCTTACTTTTAATGGCTGTTCAATTGGGTATTACCACAATAATTTAAATTAATTAGAAATTGTGAGACAATCATTATCATTAATCAGGAAGAAATTGATAATTAAAAATTAATTAATTGCAAAATATTACACAGCCATTAATCAGGAAACATAATTAATGCATAGAGAAACTGGTAATTGGAAATTATCAATCATTTATTAATCAGTAAAAATAATTCAGGCGTAATTAAATTTCCTTTTTTTTATATCCCCTGATATTAGCCATTTGTACGGCTTTTTGCTGATTAATTACAAATTAATCGAATAATGCATGATTAAATGTATGGGTTTTTACAGATTTATTAGAAATTAATCAATTAATTCAGGATTAAATTTGACCCTTTTTTCCCTATTGTTTTTAGTTGAATCCAGTTGAATCCAATGCGATTGATGGGCCAAGGCGTCGGGCCGTGGCATCGGGGCAGACAGTTTGCTCACCTTGTTTGAGTCGAGCAGCTAAAGGGCAGCTGATTCCAGGCTGTCCTAGGATGAATGGTGTACGAGGGTGGAGTGTCGAATTGAAGGCTCGGGATATTAGTACGACGAGCAGGTGTGGTAGGGTTAACATCCGTTTGATAGAGGTAAACAAATGTTTGTGTCTGATCTTTTATTTAGGCTCTTAGTTATTAGGTGATTGTGGCATGGTCTAAGCTTGTTCCTAGGTTATGTTAAGTATTYATTAGTGTAGACACCTAAATGTGTCTCCCCAAATGAGTAGGGGTGAAACTAAAATGGTTTAAAACCGCAAATCGAACCGAACCACACCGAACAAGAAATTTGGTTCGGTTTTTTTAAAACTTCGATGCGGTTTGGACTGATTTTTTTTGATTTTCGGTTTTCGATTTGGAGTCGGTTTGAAGATTAGAGAACCGAACTCCAAATCGGAACCGAACTAATACTCTATACAAGTTGGGCCATTATTTTGTTAAGGCCCAAAAGCCCCAAATAAGTGAAATAACACCAAGAAACCCTAACCCCTATCCGCCTACCATCACTCACTCAGTCACTCCCTCTGTCCCTCACTCGCTTCTTCGTTCTTCCCTCTCAAATCTCGAATTCTCCTCACCATTATTTCTGAAATCTCAAATTCTCAATCTCAGAAATTAATCTCAAATTCGTTCTTCGTTCTTTGTTCTTCACTCACTCGCTTCTCCTAGCTTCTCAGACTTTACTCGACTCACTCCTTCACTCGCTTCTGCACACCTGGTCACCTACCATCTCTCAATCTCACTGAAGGTATGCTCGAATGCTTGATTTCTTATTTTGTTAATTAAATTTTTGTTAATTATTTTGCTGAATTTTTTTGTTAATATGTTCAAATGACAGTGCAATAGACAATGGATTGTACTGCCTTCACTCCTTCACTCGCTTCTACAGCCTTGCTTTAATGCTTTGTAATTCAAGTTTAGTTGTTGGCTTGCTTTGATGTTGGGTTGTAATATTGTTGTTGAATTTAGATTGTATTGTACCACTATTTCAGATTTTCAGGATGTTAAATTTAGATTGTTGTTTGCTTCCTATTAAAAATTAATATGATTTTGTTTAGATAAGTAAGAGACTAAGAGCAGGTTTTGTGGGCAAAAAAATGAGTTTTAAAATTTCGGTTTGGTTTGGACTCAAAGTCAAAAAACCGAAATTTTCGGTTCGCTTTGGTTTGGACCGAACTAAAATTTGGTTTGGATTTGGAGCGAAAATCAAAAAACCGAAATAATATGGTTTGGATATGGAGTTGGTAATAAACCGAACCGCACACCGAAGTTTCACCCCTACAAATGAAGTAACCGATGATGAAACATAATCACGTTTCTGATCGATTTGTTTCTAAAAGACGCATTTGAACTCGTGAAAAGCTCGAAATATGTGAAGTCAAGCTCATAATCATGTGCCGAAGGTCAAATAAGAGGCAAAAAGTATTTCTTTTATTTTCTTAGAATTTTCTATTGGTTTTAGGATTTTTCAAATAAATTATATTGGTGATTTTCATGATTTTYRCTTTTCATTGCATTCTTCTCATTTTTCTGAGTTCACCAGTATTTTTAGATTATTTTTTTGATTTTTCTATAATTTTCCATGAATTTTACAATATTTACAAAAATCAAAATACGCGAGAAATACATAGAAAAATCAGAAAATACCTTAGAAATACCCAAAAAATACTTGGAATGTTCTAGAACCCTCTAGAACCATATTAAAGGTGTCTAGGTTCATGCAAAATCCAAAGAGAATCGGAAAATCTCCGAGAATACGTGAGATAATATTGAAAATATGTGAGCGTATATAAGATCAAAAAAAGATTCAGAATTTTCAAGCGTATATACGCCCAACTGAGCGTATATACGCCCAGCCGAGCGTATATACGCTCGTTTTTGGTTTTTTGCGCCTATAAATACCCTCTTACGCCTCATTTCCGGGGACACRRCATACGTTGCTAGGCTTTGCATACTCTCTTGCTCTCTCACTCATACTCTCTCACCACTAAAAACACAAAATACGAGTTCTAATACGTCTTTTTAAATCAAATCAACGAGCGAAATCAAGGTATAACTCTGAGGTTACTCACCCAAAACCTCATTTTCGCTTCNCGTACCATGTCCCCGAACCCACGARCTGGTTACTGGATCAGAACATGGGGCCATTGTTTTGGCACCAACGTTTCGGGCGTCCGTGATTAACCTTTATAGGCACGGTGGCGATCCCCTTACTCGACAACACTCCCCCAACGCACTCACGTGCGGGTTTCGTGGCTCAAGCCCACAACACAAAACACACATCGATGTAGGCCCAAGCAACCCCCCTGCGGGGTTGGCCCACGGTCTACAATTAGCAACTTACAGTGTTACTGTTGTAATTTACTCAAAAAATTACAGCATGCTTGTGAGATGTATGTATGTGTGATAAGTGAGGTAATTTAATTTAGATAGTTTTTTTATATGACAGCTTACCTTTTCCTTTGCTTTTGGGAGGCAAGTACAATTTTTGTTGCCCTTCACTGTGCATGAAAGTGCTGATTCTGCTTTACCAAACCTACTACTACTGTTTGCATATCTTCAGCAGTGGCAACATTAAATGTTTGCTTGTTTGTTTGGTGCATATTATATTTTGTTTACTTGCCATAGCTTTACTTCTCACCTAAATATAGGGGAAAAATGGTTGGTTGTACTTCTTGTTCTCCCTTGTTTTACACTCATAAATAGGCTTCAACCTTCATAAACGAAGGTTATTCTTACAGTTATTTATTACACTGCATTTTTGGAGCTGTTGGAACTCTTCCTTTGTTTAATTGTTGGGCTATCTTCTAGGAACAAGCAGTAATCTCATCTCATCAAGTCAAATCATCTAAGGAATTTGTAAGTTTTCTTGTGACTTTACTTGGAAACCATTTTGTTTTGTTGCTGCAATTATTTGACCTTTTAACCTTTTATGCATGCTTGAGTGCATTTGTTTAGCTTGAATGCATTGCTTATTTTGTGTGGTGTTTGGTGCTCTTTGTTTAGCATCTATTACAAACTTTAGTGTCTTGTGTATTGTTTTGCATGTGTTGTCTTTTGTGCCTTTATGAGTTTGCAGTTATTTTCAAGAGAAACAAAAAATATTCCATTTTAGTATGAGATCCTATATTCGTTACATGAATTAATTTACATGAACAATTCTTGGCCTTATTATATCCTTGAGTTTTCGATATTCGGGCTTAATAAAGATCAATAGAGCAGCAACATCTTAATAAACATAATAATAATAATGACAATAATAATTACATGAGCTAATTTGTCTAGGTACGTTAAGTATTGTCTTAACTTATAGTTTGTCTACGGACATTATGGATCGGCTTGGTTTATAGTCTACAGGGTTTAATGTGCATGTGCATTTTGAAACAGGTCATTATATGGCATCCGAGGCTATTATACCCGTGTCTTTCATGCCTCTCTTGGTTCATGCTTGTGAGTCTCTAGGGTTTTCAATTCCTGCATATGCTTGCTCCGATGCTGCTACGAACAACTACTCTGTTGTTGTTGCACTGGGCCATGAACCGGCTACTTATAGCTTTGTTGGTGGCCCTGGGAGTACTAGGGTCGAGTCATGCGATAGAGCTATTAGAAAAATGCTTGTGCACTTGATGACCGCCCATGGTCTACGTGTCTATGCTGTGAAATTGTCAATGAGAGACAAGGCAGAGAGATCCTTGCCTCTGTTCATGTTGACACGAAAATTCGATAGGAATATGGAACAAGGATCTCCACCTTTGCCTTTGAATTTAGAATTTCCACCCAATCAGATCCGCTCCAATGCTGGTTGTCTGAGACTTTATTTTTATTCAGTCTTGGGTCGTATAATTGAGAGGTTTAACATCCATGTGACCCCAATTGAGTATCTTAAGCCTGGCGTATGTTATCACTTGGCTTAGCTGATTGTAGCCTGTCCAGGAATGTTCTGTGACAGTGAAGTAATTGTTAGTGATCGATCTACCTCCGAATTTGGCGCGAGACAGTCTATGGCAGAGAAAGCCATTAAATTTCTCATGCCTCGTTATACTTTCCTTGTCGAGGATGCAAACTTCTATTTCCTCCATCAATTCGCTCTTTCTTTGAAACTTGAACGTGAAGCCTACTGCACCATCAAGGAACGTATCTATGGGCCTGTTCATAGTGGGCAACCATAGGCTTTTCTGGATGAGGAGCTGCCCACCACTCCGCGAGGGCCAACATTCAAGATTGTTCAGGGACCGCCCCCTCTGTTGCCTCCGAAAAGAATTAAAGAAGGCCAAATGCCTCACTTGTTGCAACTTCCTATGTTGATACCGGGGACTTCTTTGAGCGTGCTAAGCGTCCCAGAATAGAATAAAAAAATGTTTTGCTTGCTAGAAGTTAGGCTTCTGCGTGGGGGTTAGTTTAATTAGTATTAGACAGTCTTTGCTTTTAAGTATATATCTTTTCTAATTGATCATACATGGGAACCAAATTTGATGTTTTTTTTGTTGCTTAACTTTAAATTTTGCACTTGCATGGATGTTATAATTTTGGTGGTAATTTGTGTATCTATGATATATATCACTTGATTCACTTTTATATAATTCCTGCTTAATTTGGAAATGAGACTTCATTTCAAATTATGAAATTGGCCAATTGCGCTGTTTGGATGCTAGAAAGAATTGAGTTTGAATTTGGCTCAGATCACCCCACTTAAGATATAAATAAGTTCCATCTAAAGAATTTCAAATCTTTGAATCCATCAAATCTCTATCCGTTGCTTCCTTCGATCGACCTTCATTTTCCCGCATTCTTGTTTCCTGTGTTCAGCCATGATTAGGGTTGAGTTACAGAGGCGAATCCTGTTGTGATCTCAGGTGAAACCCTAGAAACTGATGCGGTTCTCAACTATGCTAAGTTTTTCCTGTCGTGGGCTTTTTTACCTGGTCGTTAGTCATGCCTTAAATTTTCAGCTCCACTTTCAACCACCCATTTATTCGTGTTCACCGTGCCATGCTATTTGATGCTATTGTTTTTTTTTTGCGTCATTGGTTATCATGCACAGACTGAGAGTTTAGACAGTGTTGAAATTTAACTATATGAGCATCTAAGTCTCGTTTAATTTGCCAATGCATATATGTATGTTGTATTTATAATTTTTGTGTACCTCATTCAAGATTCATGATTCATAATTTTCTTCTTACATTTAAACGCCTCCGGCAGCTCCTTTTTTCCTTATAAAACTTGCCTAATAGACTCATGCAATAACATGATTAATATTTTTATGAGTTCTATCCACTAAATGGCATTGGTAATTTGGTATCCAAACAATTTCGTTTCAATATAAATGCAATATGCACATTCTGATGACAATTAACTATATAATAAGCAATTATTTCATCGATATTATATTAACTCTGCATCTAATACCATGGATTAGCGGCAATACACTAATGTTCATTTTACTTGCAGTGGCGTCTCACAGTAGTCAGCAGGGAGCGAAGTATATATCATGCCGCCAATACTATTGTTACTTATTGCAAATTCGACGTGGCAATTACTTGCTAAGGGCAGGGAGGCTACTCCAACAATTCATTGTTGACATGTACGTAAAGCTTGAGAATTCAAGGCTTGATTATTTCAGACACAACCAAGCTGCTATTAGAGCTGAGCTATAACAAGGTATTGTCGATACTTTCTTAGGAGGAGAAACAGAAGGTGCAAATGTTGGCCATCATGTTGTGCTCCCTCCTTCTTTCATCGGTGGACCTCGTGATATGCGGCAGCGTTACCTTAATGCCATGTCTCTGGTTCAACGCTATGGCAAGCCAGATCTTTTTTTTAACTATGACATGCAACCCAAACTGGCCCGAGATACAGCAAGAGCTTGAACCAGGGGAACATGCACAAAATAGACCCGATTTGGTTGCTCGCGTTTTCAATGCAAAGCTAACTACCCTCAAGCAGGAAGTAATGAAGAAACATATTTTTGGGCAAGTTGCTGCATGTATTCATGTTGTTAAGTGTCAGAAACGTGGTCTTCCCCATGCTCACTTCCTAATTATTCTTAAACCTTAGTTCAAAATCAAGGATCCCAAAGACTACGACAGATTTGTTTCGGCTGAAATCCCTTCTCAATTAGAACCGTACCTTAGGGGAGCAGTGCTAAACCATATGATGCACGACCCATGTGGCCTTGCACATCCGAATTGTCCTTGCATGAGAGAAAAAGATGGCATACTTACATGCAAGTCTAAGTATCCGAAGCAGTCCATCTCTCACACAACAAGTAATACAGACGGATACCCTTTGTATAAGAGACGAGAAACAGGCGAGGTTGTGAAGGTTCATAGTGAAGAAATGGATAACCGATGGGTAGTACCATACAATCCTTATTTCTTAGCCCTCTTTGATTGCCACATCAATGTTGAGGTATGCTCAACCATCAAGGCAGTCAAGTATTTGTACAAGTACGTATACAAGGGGCATAACCAAATATCTTTCAGTATTATGCAGAATAATCTCGAGCAAGAAGTGAATGAGATTGATAATTTTCAGTCAGGTCGATGGATTTCACCTCCAGAAGCAGTATGGCGGCTCTTTGGGTTTGACTTGTATGACATGACCCCTCCTGTGATGCCATTACAAATCCATCTTGAAGACATGCAGCCCATGTAGGGCTTCGCCCCGCCTTAGGGGGGCGTGGCCTCAGCTTCCGTGTCATGGAGTTGAGCCACGGAATCCGCATGTGAATGCGTTGGGGTGTGTTGTCGAATTGAGGGGATCGCCACCGTGCCTATATAGGTTATTCACGGACGCCCGAAACATTGGTGCCAAACTAGTGGCCCAACAAGTAGGTCCAGTAACCAAAGTGTGGGTTCGGGGACATGGTAGGATTGAATCAGTAACCCAATCGCCGCATGTAGCGGCCTCTACTCGGTCTCATTGTAGTTCCATGAGTCATAACAATTGAATTCAAGAAAACTTATCGATTTGCTTTGAAAGCGCACTAATTACTAGGTGGGTTGCTATTATGTACAAACCAAGACTTCTACAATGGACAAGGCGATCTATTGATTTTGTAGTCAATATTAATAAAGTGCTTAGAAAACCGGTCTTCCATGATTATCTGATTTAATGTGATCACAATTGAATCCGGTCTTGTTTAAGCAGTATATACAAGTGTGATAGAATATAATATATACATATGGATACATCCACCATGAGAAATACATAAATATGAAAAATCATATAAATATATGTACGCATCCTCACCTTGTCACTGCAATACAAATTATTGTTAGTTTAAATCGAATAAAACGATTAAATCGAATAAACGATTCGTGTGAAGATGGCTATACAAAACAAAGGAGAAGTTAGTAATGACTAGCAATAAAGAATAAAATGAAAATAAAAGGTATGATAAATTAAAGAAATTGAAACATTAAACCTATCTATTTACATGAATCAAATAAAAAGTGAGTTTCTCACATTGTATTGATTTAATGGAAACTCGCAATAATAATTAGTCAAATTAAAAGTGACAAAAGGATTAAGGAGAGTCAAAAAGATGTTTTGGTGAGTAATCTCAGATTTATACCCTGATTTCGCTTGTTGAATCGAACAGAATCGATGCTTAGAATCAAGAACGATGTGTTTAGAGTGTTGTGAGAGAGTGAGAGAGATAGCAAGTTAGGGACAGAGAGAGCTAAATAGACGTGTCTGAAAAATCGTGTTTTTTTTTAGTCGTGAATGAGGCAAGGCATATTTTAAGGCGCGGAGGCAGAGGAGGGATACGCCTGAGGAGCGTATATATGTCATGAGTTGGAAGACTTGCATGTTCTAGAAACCTTACTGACTTTGCTACTTCATCTAACTGATTGCTTACTGACTTTGGTTGGTCAACTTTACTCTTTGTTGATAGCAACAACAGGATCACACAACACGAGAACCGTCTCAAGCCAAGTGTTAGTGTGGATCAAGGAAGAGATCCTAAAAAGAAATACAAAACTGATTTCATGAAAACTAAGGACAACATAGTAAGTCAATTAGTGTATTATTTTGTACTATTTATTTAATAACATTGTGTGTTTTAACATGTTTTTTTCGTTGAAAGGAACAAATGGAAGCTTTAAGACTCAATATGAGAAAGAGGATCTGAAGACAGAGATCCTTACTACGATGGTGATCAAGAAGCCTACGCACAGTGGTCGTGTTCCTCTTTATGGTTACGGTGTCACCAAGACCTTCTCAAGAAGAAAGGGAAACAACCGGCTGATATAGTATCCACGACAATTTCTACAAGACGTGCAAAGAGATTTGGTTCTCAAGATTCAAGAGGCTAACCCCGGGATTACTTTGGTGCTGCCTGAATGCATTGGGGTAATAGCTCAAGTGTATGCCAGCATTGTTAAGCCCGTTGCTGGTAACTCAAGTGCTGGAAACTTCTTCTGTCAGCTGGAAATCAGGTATATTTTTAACACTTTTTGTGTTGGTTATTTTACTCAAAAAATTTCAGTTGAGTTGTATGAGGCATTTGATGATGATATAAAAATCTTACTTACAGTAGTTTGATAAATTAAAAGTAGTGAAAGAATTGGTTGGCGTGATGAGCAGCAGTACTTATACATACAATTTGCAGTGAATTTGAAATTTTTAAATACAATTGAGCCTTATTTTTATTTATCTGAATGTCGAAACATAATGGATTAAATGTCTATTTTGTTCAATTTATTTTTATTTACTGGAATTTTTTGGTTCTTTGATGTTAAAGTTTAGAAGTAGAGATGTAAATTCATGAAATGCAAAGTCAAATGTGGGAGTTGAGATTTATGGAAGTGGATTTTTAATCTAAAAGAAGTAGGACCTAAGAAAAGAGGGAGCAAAATGGGGAAGTGGAGAAATAAAATGTGTAGATTTTGTTATAGTGTTTGTTTGGTGTATAAACTTGAATTTGGCACAGGGCTACTATATATAGGTGTGTGTGTTTTTGGTTTGCAATTATGGAGCTATCAATGCCTGATTGCTATGGAGGGGAGTAGTAGTAATGAATCATGGGATAGTTTAGTTTGCAATTGCATATTTTAATTGGAAAGTTTAACATGTTCTTTTCAATGGATTAATTTTACTGTGACTATGAGGTTTATATTTTACTGTGTTATATAATTTGGGTGGTTGAAATTAACAAGGGAGTTGATTCCGTGCTGCATACAATCAGTAGTAGTAATTAGAGTAAGACAAGTTAGTTTCTGGAGGTGGGTTGCTGTGCGTGTGCTGTGCTGTGCGGTTTGTGCGTAGTTGCTGTGCTGTGCGTGTTGTTGTGTGTGTGGTGTGTGTGTGGGTTGGGCTGTGGGTTGGGGTTGGGTGTGGTTTGTGGTTTGCTGGTGGGTGGTTGTTTGGTTGGCGTGGTTTGTTGTGTGTGTTGTGTTTGTTGTGTTGTGGTGGTTGTGGGTGGTTGTTGTAGTGTGTGCTCTGGTGTGTTGCTGTGCCTGTGCCGTGAATGCTGTTGATGTGCTGGTGGCTGGTGGGTTGCTGTGTGTGTTGCTATATTGTGTTGTTTCCTATGCTTATGGTTTGTTTGTTTGTGTGTGGTTTGTGGGGGGGGTGGGTGGTGTGTTGTTGGTGTGTTGTCGTGCTGTTTGTGTTTGGTTGGTGTTGTGGGTTGGTTGGGTTGTTGGTTTTTGGTTGTAGTTGACATTTGGGTGCTGTGTTATAGAGGGTTTATGTTGAGATACCTCGATCATATGCTTTATAGGTTCTCATATATTTCTAATTGTGTTTGAATGTATTTATGTTGACATAGATTAGCATAATGGTCAAACAATGAATGGCTAATGAATCATTGGTTGAGATTTTTGGAAGTGGTGATCTAGTGCATCGAACTTTAGCATGCAGTGGTCGGAGCTCGAGTTAGATCTTATAATAGTTAGGTATAGAGATAGTTATAGTGTTGAGTGTGGCATTGATAATTGTGATGTGTAGATTTTTTGTTGTGGGGTCTTTTGTTATGAGAATTATTAAACGTAAATTTGAGTGTGTCGGTAACTAATAGCGTATTGTTGGGCTAGGCTCTTTTTTTTTTTGGTACTAGCGGCGAGCCTCGTCGTAACTTTGATTTGTGTAGGCAAGATCGTTGTAATTAAGGTAGGCGAGTGAGTTTATGATATTTGATTAATTAAAAGTGATTAGTGTGGTAGTTTGATGATGCTGTTGCTAGTTTGGCTGGTTTTTAGGTTAAATATCTTTTGTTGATTATTCGATCAGTGTGTTTTTGTATGATATTAATGAGTGTATAGTTAGTTAGGTTCGAGTTATGTTTTATGTTTATGTATTCTTAGTGTGTAGTTTGTGTTATTTTGGCTTCGAAGGAATGTGTTGCATTGTTGTTCAGGTACGTAAGTGTATATTCAATGATGGCAACGGTGTGTTGGTATAAGTGTTGGTCAGTGATACGTTTGGTCAGGTTATGATCTAGTGGTGTCATGCTGGAGTTGGGACATTCACGTTTTTATTATTAGTTTAAGGTGTGTGCTAGTTTGATGGTGCGTGAAGTGTGGGGGTGAGGAAGTAGGTAGTAATTTCGTGTTTGCGTGTAGGTTGTGATATTGGTATATTCTAGGGTGTTAGCTTGTGTGGGAATGATTGGTCTCTAATATGTGATAGTTGGGGCGTATTAGACGCCTGTAGTATGTTGCATACGGTTTAATGGTATGTTGGTATAGGTGGGTGGTTTATGATATTGTTTGCTCAGTGATTGATTGAGACTGTAATCGTCGTGGGTGTGGCAGGGTTGGTTTTGTTGTAATTATGCTAGGGTATTGGCATAGTCGGTTCGTCTGAGAGGAGGTGTAGAAGGAATATGTTGTCATTATGGGTTCGATGTTGTTTGGGTGTGTGTGCAGTTTTAGCTCGCTAATTGGCTGCATCTTCGAGTGTTTAATGAACGGTATTTTCTTAGAGAGACTGTTTGTGTGTGCATTATTGTGTGGTTGTCGTTAGGGTAGTTAATAGTGTGGTGTGGCGGATGTTGTTGAGCGCTGAAATGCACGCCTGTGTGGTGGTGTTCAGAGATGGCGAGAGCGAGTGTGAAAACGTGTGCGATGTGATAGGTGTGGCCTTGTTGGTGCGAGTACACTTTTTGTTGTAGGCGTATGGGCGAGGGTGATTCGTATGTGGTTTGGTGTTGCATTATGGTAGGTTTAATAGCATGTTAGTGAGTGGTGCTTTTTTATGAGCTCGCTTGCTTTCTTTATTTGAATTCTGGCTTTTGGAGCGCGTGTTGGATTGGTGTATGTTTTTTGATTGAGGTTTTTGTGTGGTTTGATAATTCTGGCAGTTGAGAAGCTTTGTATTCTGTGTTTTGCTGCTGTGTTGTTATGATATGTATGTCTGGTTATTATGCCACGCGCATGTTTAAGGTCGTTCACTCGTGTTGTTTTTTAGTTATCACCTGTTGTCTTTTGTCCGCTGACGCAGGTTGGTGCAGCCGTTTGATGTCAAAGGGTTAGGTAGATGTGGGTGCGATGAAAGAAGATAGGCTAATGGATTAGTGTTTTGGTGGCTTCAAGAAGTGTGCAAAGGGATTTTTGAATTTGAGTGTGTGACAAAGGGAATGGAGATGGGAGGGGTCATTTTGTGGAGGCTGTGAAAGACAGGCCTCTCTTGGGCATTGTTCCAAATTTCGATAGATTAATCAGTGATTGATTACAACCAATGTGGCCATGAATGTTTGATGACTTGCATAGAAATTAGAAAATAATATTGCCAAAAATTCAAATGAATCATTTATTGATGGGAGTTCTGAACATTGAAATCATACATGCTTTAAGTTTTTAGCAAAGAGACTACATAGAACATCAAAAGACGAGTGAATTGAAATTGCTAGGACCTAGACTCTATTATATGACTCAGAGTCTAGAGAAGGCCGCACGGATCAGTTGACGCCACGCCTTGGGGTGACTCATGTGTCTTAGCAGAGTGGATGGTGTGAATGATTGATGCGTTATCCCTTTTGCTGCTCGTGTGGAGGGACTTGGAGCGAGCCATCGTCAACCATGTCTTGATCCTATGCTTCTCAAACGAATGCCGTTTCAGATGGTGTGTGCCGGCCTGGTCCTGTGGTGGACTGCAGGCATTGGGGATTTGGCCACATGGTCTAGATTCTTATATCGTGATGAGGGGGTTCTGGAGTGGGTCCCCAATAGGAGAAAGTGCCCCGTGTTTGGCAGTATAGATTGCTTATCTAGATAGGCCGTAGCTCATTAAGTCTATTATGAGTTAGTCGGTTTGCAAGTTGTGGGTTAAGAAAATGTCCTTTTGTGGCTTCTTGCTCGGAGGCTGTGTGTTGCTTGAAGTGGAGCCTGGGGATGGTTTATGTGCTGTAAGAGTGTGTCAGTGTTGTGTTTATTGTGGCTGGACGTTGAAGTCAGTGTTGTTGGAGAAAAGAAGGTGAGCCATCCTGTGTCTTGTTAAGCCGCCCGACCTTGGGTTGGGGATCCTCGTTGTGGTGTTGTGTGTGTGGTTGGATTGTGTGCGTGTGGTTTTTGTGTGGGCGGGTGGGCTGTGGTCTTGTGGCAGGTAGTTGTTTGTGTCTGGGCTTGGTAAGCAGTTCTCGCTCGGAATCTAGGAGTGGGCCAGACCTTGTATGGATTGTCCAGTAGAATGAATCAATGGGTTGAAACTTTAGTGGGCTCTTGCATACTGTCTGTTTGGGGGCTGGAAGGTGTCTATTGATGACATGTGGGTCGATACGTTGTGGTATGCCTTGCGCTTCGTATTTCGGAGTTTCGAGTTTTTTGGTCTTATGTGTGGAGCGGTGTGTGCTTTCTGCTGCGACTCTCCCCTATATAATGAAGAGTAGAGTAAATTTTTCTTTCCACTGCGTTGCTTGGGTGGGCTCTAGGTGGTCACGCGGAGTACCGAACAGGGAAGCTGGGATGTGTGATCTGGTACTTGGTGGGCGTTTTTGAAGTGTGTTTGTTGATTAGGTATGTCGATAGTCATTCGGATTGGGTCTGTTGGCTGTGAGTTGCAGTGTCGTCTGGTTGAAGGCGCACGTTTGGGAATGGATGTGTGTTCCCAGAAGGGTGAGATAGTGGAGACCGGATAAGGGGATATAGCGTTTCTGGTTGTTGTTGTGCTGTCATTCTTTTAATGGACAGTTGTTGAGGGATGAGTGTTGGAAATGAGTGCGGTGAGGTGGTCTATCTGGAGTCTGCCAGTTCGCCTTGGAACTGGTGGTGGGCAATCAGAGAGTGATGACAAATACTATCTTAGGGTTTTAGGGTGAAGCTGGGCCCTCTAATCGTCATGAATGAGCTAACACGAGTGAGCTCCCTGTTGAACTGAATTTTCGGTACATTCTCTTGATTCGCTAAGCCTTAGTTGTTCGAGTCCTTGTTGTTCCGTTTCATGTCTTCGGAGATGGGTAGGTGGGCTGTACTCAGGATGCGGTCTTCTTTCCTCCCCTTGCGACTCGAGGAGTTTTCCCTGGGTACATCTTTTCTTTTCGCAGCTCCTAGAGGTTTTGTTGTCAATGCTTCTTTTCCTTGGTCCTCATCTGAGAGGGATGAATTCACTAGAGTACGATGCTCTTTCTAGAAACTGCGTAAAGTCTGTTGTTCCGATTGTTTGGCCATGGAAGTGTCTGTGGGTGATCAGGAGCGCGTCGGGTTTGGCTTCTTGTTACTGACTCTAGGCCCCAGAGACAAGTTGCGAGTCTTGTGCTTATCTTGCAAATCAGGAAATTACACTTGTAGAACCGTAGAAACAAAAGATTGGTCTATCTTGGAGTGTGAAGATCTGTAGACAACCTAACTCAGTCTGAAGATTCTGGACTTAAGGAACTAATCGCGTCGAAAGTACTGTGAGATGGGCTAGACCTAAATCTGAGTTGATGGTGCTAGATTCGGAAGAAGAATTTTGTGTTTATTACTCTGTTAGTGAGATTGGCTGTGATGGGTTCATGTATATACTGAGGACCTCTTAGGGTCGTGACGATTGGTATTGATGGCCTAGCTTGAATCAAAGTTCCAAGGGTTTGAGTCTATGATCCGAACCTAGTTAGTTTTAAGGTTCCTTAGATGGACAGTTGAAGCGAACCTAATTCAGATTCAGAGGGCTCTTGGGTTGAAATTGAATTGAACCTAATTCAAATTTAAGGAGGTAGGCGCCGTTCTGTGGAATTAAAGAATTGAATTGAACCTAATTCAATTTAACGGTCCTGTGAATTAAGATTGAATTGAACCTAATTTAGGTTTAAGGTTCAAAAGTCGAACTCTAAGTCGATTTGAGACTCTTGGGATTGGGATCTGAACCTAAGGTCAGATTCTAGTGTCGAATGGAGTTTGAACTTGATTGTTTGACAATGGGCTGAATGGAGCTCGTCAACTTCATTCTTGAAGCCCATAGATTAATGAGAACTGGGCTTAGTTGGTGGTTAAGAATTTGGACTGAATGAAGAGTCACAGTTAACTAAGCACATTGATTGAAACACAAAATCCAATTTTATTCACTGATAGGTCAGGATCAATTGACACTATAGGGGTCGGCGTTGGGTTAAGTCTGATAGTGTACACGCTAAGATAGAGCTGGGGTCCATTTCACTACCAGCGGACGAACATTTGGTCGCCATGTATGGCCGAGATACCCCTTAATATACAACTGCCTCAATTAACAACGCTGCATACGCGGCATGGCGGGCTAATGAGGACTTACCGTATAGCCATCTGGTGATCCGAGTTAACCACATGCAACCAAGGTAAAAGTCCCCTTAAGTGATCTCGAGCATAGAACATGCCTCATATTGAGACCAAGGTGCTAGGACGTTTGAATCCCTAGTCGTAAGGGTCCACCAAAGAAAAATTAAATCTGATTTATGAATATGGAACTCCGAGACTTTCAGAGTCTGTCCACTCACCAAATGGTGATTATCCGGCCAGTAAGTCGCCAAAAGCTGTGGGGCTTCGCCCGCCTCATAGGGGGGCATGGCATCCGCTTCCGTGTCATGGCAGTATGAAGCCACTGGAAACCGCGCATGGTGAATGCGGTTGGGGTGTGTTGTCGAATTGAGGGGATCGCCACTCGGCCCTGATAATAGTGTTATTCAACGGACCGCCCGAGAAACATGGTAGCCAAAACTAGTGCCGCCTACAAGTAGGTCCACGTAACGCAGAAGTTGTGGGTTCGGGACATGTGTACGAGTTGAATCAGAGTACGCCAATCGCCGCGCAGGTTGTAGCGGGCCTCGTGACTACGGCTCTCATTGTCAAAGGTTCCATGAGGTCATAACAATGAATGTCAAGAAAACTTATCGATTTGACTGATTGAAAGCGCACTAATTATAGTTGGGGTAGTTGCTGATTATGTACAAACCAAGACTTCTGACATATGGAACAAGGCGGGATCAACTGTATTGATGTTAGTCGATATTAATGAAGGTGCGTTAGAAAAGCCGGTCTGTCCACTGATTATCTGACTTTAAGTGATAACACAATTGAGATTCCGGTTTGTTGTAAGCAGTATTATAAGTGTGATAGAAATAAATATATATATACACATAATAGGATACAATGGCCAATGAGGAAATACCATCAATATGAAAGAAAGACCATATCATAGATTATATGTACCGATCCGTCACCTTGTCATGCAACTCAACAGTTATTGTTAGTTTTTAAATCGACAATGGAGAAAGATTAAATCGGCAGATAAAACGATTCCGTTCTGAGATGGGGCTATACTAAATCACAAGGAGAATGTTTAGTAATACAGGCCAAAATCCGTAGAAAAAATGAAATATAACAATGAAAATAAAAGATGCGGATTGAAAAATTGCAAACATTAAACCTGAATCTAGTATACATCGAATCAAATAAAAAGTGAGTTTCTGACATCTGTACTTGGTAATTGAAAACTGCGCAATAATAATTAGTGCAAGATTAAAAGTGACAAAAGGAGATTAAGGAGAGTCAGCGAGCGCGATGCCCGTTATCTCTGCGGCGTGGAGCGTCGGACACCGGGGGGGAGGTGGAGTGATGGGCGATTAGGTGTTTTGGTGCGGCGTATGTCTGGGTGTAGGCGGGCTCAGGAGTGTGCCGTTAGTGAGGCTGTAGGGGATCCGGGGGGCGGTCCGGTATGGTCGGGGTTGTATGGTTGGAGAGATTTTTAGATGAGAATAAGTCTCAGAATTTATAGGCCCATGATTTGTCGCGTTGTTGAGATGGAACAGGAATCGATGCTTAGAACTCAGAGAAACGAATGGTGTTTTAGAGTGTTTTTGAGAGAGTGAGGAGACGAATACGGCAAGTAGGGAGCAGGAGAGAGGACTGAAATACGACGTGGTCGTTGAACTCGTAAGTTGTTTTTTAGTCGCGGACATGATGCAGGAGGCAGTTTATAGGGCGCGGAGGCGAGAGGAGGATAAGCGTGGAGGTAGCGTTATGATATGCTTCATCGATGATGCGTATATAGCTCATGTCGGGGGAAGCGTGATATACGCTGTCCTAGCGTATTAGTAGCGCTCCTGCAAGCAGCGTTAGCAACAATTGTGCGCTAGAAAACCTCGATATACGGCTCCTAGGGAGCGTATATACGCAGGCTTTTGCGTATATTTTCCAAAAATCTGAAATATTTTCAATTCGGAATAAATCTGTTTGCATAGTTTCGGTATTGCTCGAGTTTTCTAAGATAGCGGATTATTACTAGAGCGCCTCCGTTGTCGCAAGAAAGTATCGTTTCTAGAACATTTCCGCGTATTTTCTCAATTTATTCATTCGTAGTATTTTTCTGCGTATTCTGCGTATTTAAACATTGCATAAACTTCGATGTAGATAAATCAAGACAAATCAGAAAAATAATTTAAAAATACCGGCGGATTCAGAAAAATGTGACGAACATGATGCAAAACAAAAAGCATGAGAATCGCCAGCGTAACTTGTTTGAAAACCTTTGAGWTTATCGAGAAAACCGAAAGAAAATATTTTTTGCCTCGTATTTGACCTTTGCTCAATAGTCCCGAGTACGACCTCACGTATTTCTAACTTTTGTGAGTTCAAAGCATCTTTTCTGAGTCAAAACAATCGCGAGACGCGGTATGTTTCATCACGGATTACTCATTTGGGGAGACACATTTAGGTGTCTACAGCCCATACAATTTCAAAGTCACGAAAGCTTGTCAACTATCATTGCAAATGAGAGGCGTACAAAGACGCCTCTTACTGAGTTCTTCCGCATGAATAGATAACGACCCGACGATCCACAATATATTTATTCTGAATTCCCTGAGTACTTTACATGGGATAAAAAAGCAAAGAAATGGAATGATAGGCAGAGAGGTGTATCTATTGGAAGGCTCAACTTTGTAAGCCCAGCTAATGACAAGAGGTTTTTCCTACGTATCTTACTTGCTCATGTTCGTGGCCCAAAGTCATTCCAAGAACTAAGGACCGTCAATGGCTATGAGTGTTCCACCTTCCAAGAAGCTGCTTTGCAAAGAGGTCACATTGAGCACTGTGATGCAAACGAACAATGTCTAAATGAGGCAACTGAGATTCATATGCCGAGGGCACTTAGGCAACTTTTCGTGACAATTTTATTGTTCAACCGACCTTCGAGTCCAAAAGTTCTTTGGGATAAATACTACTTGCACCTCTCAGAAGATTTCAGGCATGCATACCCAGAAAATGAAAACAAAATTTTCCGCGAGACTGCTCCATCTATCGAGAAAACCCTAGAGGGCATGGGAAAAACCTTAACCGAGTTCAACTTAGATCATCTCCATTGTGAACAATCTGAATCTGCAAGGGTGATAAGAGACATTCAGGATGTCATTGATGCGCCGATTCTAGAGGAATGTAATAGGGCTCGTAAGCAACTGAATAATGGGCAAAAAGCAGCATATAAGAGCATTGTTAAGTGTGTCAAAGATAACAAGCCAGGCATTTTTTTATTGATGGTCCTGGGGGCACCGGCAAAACATTCCTCTATGGAGCACTTTATGCCAAGGTCCGACTCTTCAACAAAATTGTCCTAGCAACTACTTCATCTGGTATAGCTGCTGCGAATTTGCCGCATGGTCGGACTATCCATTCAAGATTTAAGCTCCCTCTCTTTACTAATCTCTCGGTGACATGTGACATGCCAAAGCAAGGAGCGCTAGCCTCGCTTCTTAAAGAAACGAGTCTAATAATTTGGGATGAAGCCCCTATGGCAAACAAATCAAGCATTCACTCTCTTGATTTACTCCTTAGAGACTTGGCTGTTCCAGACAAGCCTTTCGGGGGGAAAGTGGTTGTACTTGGCGACGACTTTAGGCAGGTCCTCCCTGTTGTGCCACGGAAAACGCAACATGAAGGGAKTGAGGAAAGCTTAGTCTCCTCTCATTTATGGCCACACTTCACTCGCTTTAGTCTACATGAAAATATGCGGGCCCGTGAAGATCTTGTTTTCGCATATTTTTTGTGAGCACTTGGAAACGGCCAACTGCAAGACAGTAACACAGACCTTGTAGAATTGCCCAACAACATCGTTGTCCCATTTGACAAAACTTGCGACCCTATGAAAGAGTTACTTAGGACATTGTATCCTGAAATTAATGGGTCATCATTTGACCCTACGGTGTTCAATGAACGTGCCATATTGACACCACAGAACGATGAAGTTGATAGCATTAATAGTGCATTCATATCCCAATTCCCCGGAGAGGAAATGGTGTATAAAGGATTTGACACTATTATAGATGATAATTGCAGCGTATACCCACAAGAGTTCCTTCATACTTTGTGTCCGGGTGGAATGAGCCTTTACAAGCTAGTGTTAAAAAAGGACTGCCCAGTAATCTTGCTCCGCAACATTGACTCAACAAATGGTCTATGCAACGGAACCCGTCTAATTTGTAAGAGGTTCTTGCCACATCTTACCTTGTGTGAAATTGTAACCGGCATGTACAAGGGGAAGGAAGTGCTTCTTCCAAGGGTAAATCTTCGGCCCTTCTCATCTTCAAACTACCCTTTTTAGTTTCAATGGAAGGAAATCCCAATTAAACTATGCTTCGCAATGACTATCAATAAGGCACAGGGGCAAACCTTAAACGAAGTTGGTATTTACTTGCGCCAACCCTGCTTTCTCATAGACAGCTTTACGTTGCGCTTTTGATCATGTCTAAATCTACCGCAAGTGTACGTGTCGACTACCGTAAATATAGGGTGAGCAAGGTATCGTATCCACAAGGAGTTCTAATCAAGTACCAAATTAAGAAATTCTAATATTATTTAGACGATTAAAACAAGTGGGAAAATTATTTAATAAACTAATTGAAAGCGTTAAAAATAAAGTCTAACAAGTATGAGAAGTAGTTCTAGGTTTCGGGTTTCACCAATTATTATTCTATTTCCTAAATATAAATTAATTGTAGGGTTGAAATAATATATTGCAATGATCGAATTTCCTAAAGTATATAATCTCCTCTCCCAAGGTAGAATACGTATATCTATATCAATATTACGTCTACTTCCGTGATCATAATAATTGACATAAACTMATTAAGAACAAGAATTCAAGTAAAAGACCACCCCAATAGTATAACTATTCCTAAAATTATACCACTTAAAGTATGTTAACCCCACGAACTAATATTAAACTTTCACTCCCGCTAATAATTTAATACCTTAAACATATAATCAATTGGCCAGATCAATTATACGAAATAATAACAAGATTNTACGATGTGATCAAGAAGCCTACGCACAGTGGTCGTGTTCCTCTTTATGGTTACGGTGTCACCAAGACCCTTCTCAAGAAGAAAGGGAAACAAACCGGGCTGATATATCCACGACAATTTCTACAAGACGTGCAAAGAGATTTGGTTCTCAAGATTCAAGAGGCTAACCCCGGGATTACTTTGGTGCTGCCTGAATGCATTGGTGGTAATAGCTCAAGTGATGCAAGCATTGTTAAGCCCGTTGCTGGTAACTCAAGTGCTGGAMACTCTTCTGTTTCAGCTGGAAATCAGGTATATTTTAACACTTTTTKTGTTGGTTATTTTACTCAAAAAAATTTCAGTTGAGTTGTATGAGGCATTTGATGATGATATAAAAATCTTACTTACAGTAGTTTGATAAAATTAAAAGTAGTGAAAGAAATTGGTTGCGTGATGAGCAGCAGTACTTATACATACAATTTGCAGTGAATTTGAAATTTTAAATACCAATTGAGCCTTATTTTTATTTATCTGAATGTCGAAACATAATGGATTAAATGTCTATTTTGTTCAATTTATTTTTATTTTACTGAATTTTTTGGTTCTTTGATGTTAAGTTTAGAAGTAGAGATGTAAATTCATGAAATGCAAAGTCAAATGTGGGAGTTGGAGATTTATGGAAGTGGATTTATTAATCTAAAAAAGTAGGACCTAAGAAAAAGAGGGAGCAAAATGGGGAAGTGGAGAAATAAATGTGTAGATTTTGTTATAKTGTTTGTTTGGTGTATAAACTTGAATTTGGCACAGGGCTACTATATATAGTGTGTGTGTTTTTGGTTTGCAATTATGGAGCTATCAATGCTGATTGCTATGGAGGGGAGTAGTAGTATGAATCATGGGATAGTTTAGTTTGCAATTGCATATTTTAATTGGAAAGTTTAACATGTTCTTTTCAATGGATTAATTTTACTGTGACTATGAGGTTATAATTTTTACTGTGTTATAAATAATTTGTGGCTTGAAATATAACAAGGGAGTTGATTCCCGTGCTGCCATACAATCAAGTAGATAATTAGAGTAAGACAATTAGTTTCTGGAGGTTGGGTTGCTGTGCGTGTTGCTGTGCTGTGCGTGTTGCTGTGCGTGTTGCTGTGCTGTGCGTGTTGTTGTGTGTGTTGTTGTGTGTGTTGTTGTGCGTGTTGCTGTGCTGTGCGTGATGCTGTGATGTGCTGTGCTGTGCGTGTTGCTGTGTGTGTTGCTATATTGTGTTGTTCCCGCGTTTATAATGTTTAGCTTAGATACTCGATCATAGTCTTTTAGGTTCTCATATATTTCTAATGTTTGAATGTATTTAGGTACAAAATGAGCAAAATGGGTCAAACAATGARGCAATGAATCATGGTGAAGATTTGGAAGGGTGATTCATCATGAAGTTTGCAATGAGTGGATCGGAGCTCGAGTTAGATTATATATTTAGGTATATATTATATTAGTGATGATAATTGTGATGTGTAGATTTTTTGTGGGGTCTTTTGTGTAGAGAAATTATTAAACAAATTGATGTCGTAACTAATACGTATTGTGAGCTAGCTTTTTTTTTTTGGACTAGCGCGAGCTCTCGCTAACTTTATTTTGTAGGCAAACGTTGTAATTAAGTTGCATATTATGATATTATTAATATAAATATATATTTTAGTTATGACTGTTTTTTTATTATTAAATATCTTTGTTATTCATTACTAATAGTTCCATGATTATTAAATATAATATTATAATATTATTTAATCTATATTTTATTATGCTCAAGAAGTGTTGCATTAGGTAAAATTTAATCAAATGCAACGGTTGAAATTTTGGTCAAAACGTTGCATTAGATCTAATGCAACATTCAATTTTTATAATTTAAGTTGTTGCAAAAGATAAAATTAATCGTTGCATTTATCTAATGCAACGGTTTAAATTTGGTCAAATCGTTGCATTAGACCTAATGCAACGGTTAATATGAGGTTGTAAATTGTTGCAATAGATGAAACTAACCGTTGCATTTATCTAATGCAACGGTTCCTAAGATGTTGAAGAAACGTTGCATTAGGTCATTTTTGGTGTTGCATTAGACCTAATGCAACGATTTAGACTTATTTCTTAGAACTGTTGCATTAGGCTTATAAAAGTGTTGCATTTGACCTAATGCAACGCCTTCAAATGCAACGAATGGAAAACCGTTGCATAAGGCCTTTTGCAACACTTTTTGAGGCCTATTGCAACGATTTTTGGTGTTGCATTAGAGTTTTAATGTAGTAGTGTGCTTTTTAGACTCTTGCTTTTTATTTGATCTGGGCTTTGAGCTTTGGATTTGTATTTTTGATGATTTTTGTATAACTGGCATTGAACTTTGATTTTTGCTTTTTTTTTTCCTTTTTGCCCATTTTATTCTTCTCTTTTTTTTCTTATGCACATGTCTTTTCCTACGCACCGTTTGGTCCAAAGGGTTAGGTAGATGTGGGTGATGAAAGAAAGATAGGCTAAATGATAGTGTTTGTGGCTCAAAAGGTTGCAAGGGATTTTGATGTGACAAAGGGATGAGGGAGGGGTCATTTTGTAGGAGCTGTGAAGAAGGCCTCTCTTGGCTTGTTCAATTCATAATTAATCAGTATTAATTAAACAATTGTGGCCATGAGTGTTGGAGCTTGCATAGATTAGAAAATAATATTGCCAAAAACAATGAATATTTTATTGATGGATGAAATTGAAATACATGGCTTATTTTTATGCAAGAGATACATAGACTCAAAAGAGGTGAATTGAATTGCTAGGAAGGACTCTATGACTCAATTGAGAAGGCCGCACGGATACATTGACCCACGCCTTGGGTGACTCATGGTTTAGCAAGTGGACTGGTGTGAATGTTGATCTTATCCTTTGCTGCTGGAGGGACTGGGAGGCGACCATCTTCAACCATGCTCTTGAATCCTATGCTTCAAAACGATGCAGTTCTCAGTGGTGTGGCCCTTCCTTGGTGGAACTTGCAATAGGCATTGGGAGTTCCAATTCTGATTTCTTATCACTGAAGGTCGGAGTGGTGTCCATAGGAGAAAGTGCACCTTTTTGCAGTTAATCTATCAAAGGCCTGCTCATAAGTCATGCCAATTGGAAAAAATGTCCTTTGTGGTCCTTGAGGCCTGTTGTGAAAGAGCCGGGATGGTTAGAAGAGTTGTCATTGGTAATGTGGCTGACTTGATCAGTGTGTGGAAAAAGGGAGACACCTTTCTTTGTAAAGCCCCGTGTCGGATTTGTGTCTAAGCCGTTACCTTAGATTTCTGGGCTTGAACATCTTCCTCAACTAGGAGGCCAACTTGTAGAGCCCAGTAAATGAATCATGGGTTGAAACTTGAGTGGCTCTCGATACTTGGCTGAGGTTCTTGATGACATGCGAACTTGATCCTCCTCATTCGTCGATTGGTCATTTGAGCGGCTTTCTCCTCCCTCTATAAAGAAAGTAGAGAATTTTTTTCTCTCACTTCCTTGGTGGTGGCCTCTTAGTTCACGAAGACCAACAGGAAGCTGGGAATTGTATCTGTACTGCTTAGGAACTCGTGTTTTGATATATTCCATCATGAGCTTGGCTGATTCAGGGTCTTGAACCACCTGGATGGATGGTGTTCCAAAGTAATAGGAAACCCGAGTAGAATAGCTCTTTGCTCATTCCTTTAAGACCATTGAGATATGAAAGTGCGGAGGTGTCTTCTGGATCTTCAGTTCCCTTGAACTTGGCAAATCAGTGATGAAAACTTCTTAGGGAGCTGGCCCTTAATCTCATAATCAGCAACACGAGGCCCTTGAATGAATTTTCGGACATCTCTTGACCAATCTTCTAGTTGCTCCACCCTTTTTCCGTCTCAGTCTTCGGAGGAGGAGTGGTGTCTCAGCATCGTCTTCTTCCTCCCCGTCAGACTCGAGAGGTTTTTCCTGGGTCTCTCTTTTCTTTCAGCCTCCCAATGCTCTTTTCTTGGTCATCAAGGCGAGAATTCACAGACTCGAGCTTTTCTAGAATAGCGTTAAGCTGTTGTCGAGTGTTTGCCATGGAGTGTCTTGGTGATCAGGAGCGCGGTCGGGTTTGGCTTCTTGTTACTTTCTAGGCCCAAGAGACAAGTTGCGAGTCTTTGCTATCTTGCTGAAAAAGAATTACACTTTAGAACCCAGAACAAAAGATTGGTCTACTTGAAAACTCTTAAGAACAAACCTAACTCAGTCTTGAGATTCTGGACTTAAGGAACTGAACTCGAAAGTAGACTTGAATGGGCTAGACCTAAATTCTGATTTAAGGTGCTAGACTCGAGAAGATTCAACCTAAGATGGGCCTATTTCAGAATTGAGGACCTCTTAGACCTACGAGCCACTTGAAATTGAATGGGCTAGCCTTGAATCAAAGTTCCTAGGGTTGAGTCTGATCGAACCTAGTTCAGATTTAAGGTTCTTAGATTGAAGTTGAAGCGAACCTAAATTCAGATTCAAGGCTCTTGGTTGAATTGAATTGAACCTAATTCAGATTTAAGGTAGGGTTTCTTGAATTAAGAATGAATTGAACCTAATTCAGATTTAAGGTCCTTGAATAAGATTGAATTGAACCTAATTTAGGTTTAAGGTTCAAAAGGTCGAATCTAAGTCAGATTTAAGACTCTTGGATTGGGATCGAACCTAAGTCAGATTCTAGGTCGAATGGAGTTTGAAATTGATTTTGAAATGGGCCTGATGGATCGTCAAACTTCATGTCTTGAACCATAGATTAAGAGACTGGGCTTAGTTGGTGGTTAAGAATTTGGACTGAATGAAGAGTCACAAGTTAACAAGCACATTGATTGAAACACAAAATCCAATTTATTCACTTAAGGTCAGGATCTAAGTGAACTATAGGTCGGCTTGGTTAAGTCTGATGTGTACCACGCCTAAGGAGTAGAGCTGGGTCCAATTTCACCACCACAACATTGGTGAGTATGGCCGAGATACCCCTATATACACGCATCAAGTACACGTGCATACGCGGCATGGGCGGGATAGGACTTACCTTAGCCCATGTGATCCATTAACAATGCAACCAAGGTAAAATCCCCCTTAAGTGATCTCGAGCATAGAACATGCCCATATTGAGACAAGGTGCCTAGGACATTGACCTATTCGAAGGGTCACAAGAAAATTCAATTGATTATGAATATGGAACTACGAGACTTCAAGTCTGTCCACTCACCAAATGGTGATTATCCCAGTGAAGTCGCAAAACTGTAGGGCTTCGCCCGCCTTAGGGGGGCATGGCCTCAGCTTCCGTGTCATGGAGTTGAGCCATGGAATCCGCATGTGAATGCGTTGGGGTGTGTTGTCGAATTGAGGGATCGCCACCGTGCATATATAGGTTATTCACGGACGCCCGAAACATTGGTGCCAAACTAGTGGCCCCACAAGTAGGTCAGTAACCAAAGTGTGGGTTCGGGGACATGGTACGGATTGAATCAGTAACCCAATCGCCGCATGTAGCGGCCTCTACTCGGTCTCATTGTAGTTCCATGAGTCATAACAATTGAATTCAAGAAAACTTATCGATTTGACTTTGAAAGCGCACTAATTACTAGGTGGGTTGCTATTATGTACAAGACTTCTACAATGGACAAGGCGATCATTTGATTGTTAGTCATATTAATAGGTGCTTAGAAAACCGGTCGTCATGATTATCTGACTTTAATGTGATACACATTGAATTCCGGTCTTGTTTAAGCAGTATATCAAGTGTGATAGAATATATATATACAAATATGGATACATCCACCATGAGAAATACAATAATATGAAAACCATATATAATATATGTACGCCATCCTCACCTTGTCACTGCAATCAAATTATTGTTAGTTTAAATCGAATAAAACGATTAAATCGAATAAAACGATTCGTTGAAGATGGCTATATAACACAAGGAGAATGTTAGTAATGACTAGAAAATAATGAAAATAAATGAAAATAAAGGTATGATGAATTAAGAAATTGAAACATTAAACCTATCTATTTACTATGAATCAATAAAAAGTGAGTTTCTACATTGTATTGATTTAATTGAAACTCGCAATAATAATTAGTCAAATTAAAAGTGACAAGGAATTAGAGGAGAGTCAAAAAGATGTTTTAGTGAGTAATCTCAGATTTTATACCCTGATTTCGCTTGTTGAATCGAACAAGAATCGATGCTTAGAACTCAAGAACGATGTGTTTAGAGTGTTTGAGAGAGTGAAGAGAATACGCAAGTTAGGGACAGAGAGAGACTAATAGACGTGTCTTGAAAAATCGTGTTTTTTTTAGTCGTGAATGAGGCAAGGCATATTTATAGGCGCGGAGGCAAGAGGAGGGATACGCTGAGGAGCGTATATATGCTCATGATGGAGCGATATCATAGCTCATGAGTATACATCGCTGCTCCTCAGCGTATATAGCTCTCAAAGCAGCGTACACATTCCTTAAAAACCCTGCGTATATACGCTCCTAGGAGCGTATATACGCAGGCTTTTGCGTATATATTTTTCCAAAAATCTGAAATATTTCAATCGGAATAATCTTTGCCATATGTTCTCGATTTCTTAAGATTACGGATTATTCTAGACGCCTCCTTTCGCAAGAAGTACGTTTCTAGAACCATTCCGCGTATTTTTCCAATTATTCATGTATTTTCTGCGTATTCTGCGTATTTAAACATTGCAAAATTCATAGAAAATCAATAGACAAATCAGAAAAATAATTTAAAAATACCGGCGGATTCAGAAAAATGTGACGAACATGATGCAAAACAGAAAAGCATGAGAATCGCAGCGTAACTTGTTTTGAAAACCTTGAGATTACGAGAAAACTCGAACAGAAATTTTTTGCCTCGTATTTTGACCTTTGCTCAATAGTCCGAGTACGACCTCACGTATTTCTAACTTTTGTGAGTTCAAAGCATCTTTCTGAGTCAAAACAATCGCGAGACGCGGTATGTTTTCATACGGATTACTCATTTGGGGAGACCATTTAGGTGTCTACGCCCATACAATTTCAAAGTCACGAAAGCTTGTCAACTATCATTGCAAATGAGAGGCGTACAAAGACGCCTCTTACTGAGTTCTTCCGCATGAATAGATAACGACCGACGATCCACAATATATTTATTCTGAATTCCCTGAGTACTTTACATGGGATAAAAAGCAAAGAAATGGAATGATAGGCAGAGAGGTGTATCTATTGAAGGCTAACTTTGTAAGCCCAGCTAATGACAAGAGTTTTTCCTACGTATCTTACTTGCTCATGTTCGTGGCCCAAAGTCATCCAAGAACTTAGGACGTCAATGGCTATGAGTGTTCCACCTTCCAAGAAGCTTGCTTTGCAAAGAGGTCACATTGAGCACTGTGATGCAAACGAACAATGTCTAAATGAGGCAACTGAGATTCATATGCCGAGGGCACTTAGGAACTTTCGTGACAATTTTATTGTTCAACCGACCTTCGAGTCCAAAGTTTTTGGGATAAATACTACTTGCACCTCTCAGAAGATTTCAGGCATGCATCCCAGAAAATGAAAACAAATTTTCCGCGAGACTGCCATCTATCGAGAACCTAGAGGGCATGGGAAAACCTTAACCGAGTTCAACCTTAGATCATCTCCATTGTGAACATCTGAATCTGCAAGGGTGATGAGACATTCAGGATGTATTGATGCGCCGATTCTAGAGGAATGAATAGGGCTCGTAAGCAACTGTATAATTGGGCAAAAAAGCAGCATATAAGACATTGTTAAGTGTGTCAAAGATAACAAGCCAGCATCTTTTTTATTGTGGTCTGGGGGCACGGCAAAAATTTTCCTCTATGGAGCACTTTATGCAAAGGTCCGACTCTTCAACAAATTGTCCTAGTCAACACTTCATCTGGTATATAGCTGCCTGCGAATTTGCCGCATGGTCGGACTATCCATTAAGATTTAAGCTCCCTCTCTTTACTATCTCTCGGTGACATGTGACATGCCAAAGCAAGGAGCGCTAGCCTCGCTTCTTAAGAAACGAGTCTTAATAATTTGGGATGAAGCCCTATGGCAAACAATCAAGCATTCACTCTCCTGATTTACTCCTTAGAGACTTGGCTGTTCCAGACAAGCCTTTCGGGGGGAAAGTGGTTGTACTTGGCGACGACTTTTAGGCAGGTCCTCCCTGTTGTGCCACGGAAACGCAACATGAAGGGAGTGAGGAAAGCTAGTCTCCTCTCATTTATGGCCACATTCACTCGCTTTAGTCTACATGAAAATATCGGGCCCGTGAAGATCTTGTTTCGCATATTTTTTTGAGCACTTGGAAACGGCCAACTGCAAGCAGTCACACAGACCTTGTAGAATTGCCAACAACATCGTTGTCCACATTTGACAAAACTTGCGACCTCTATGAAAGAGTTATTAGGACATTGTATCCTGAATAATGGGTCATCATTGACCCTTACGGTGTTCAATGAACGTGCATATTGACCACAGAACGATGAAGTTGATAGCATTAATAGTGCATTCATATCCAAATTCCCGGAGAGGAAATGGTGTATAAAGGATTTGACACTATTAAGATGATAATTGCAGGCGTATACCACAAGAGTTCTCCATACTTTGTGTCCGGGTGAATGAGCCTTTAAGCTAGTAGTTAAAAAAGGACTGCCCAGTAATCTTGCTCCGCAACATTGACTCAACAAATGGTCTATGCAACGGAACCCGTCAATTGGTAAGAGGTTCTTGCCACATCTTACTTGTGTGAATTGTAACGGCATGTACAAGGGAAGGAAGTGCTTCTCAGGGTAATCTTCGGCCTTCTCATCTTCAACTACCCTTTTTAGTTCAATGGAAGGAATTCCAATTAAACTATGCTTCGCAATGACTATCAAAATAAGGCACAGAGGGCAAACCTTAAACGAAGTTGGTACTTTATTGCGCAACCTGCTTTCCTCATAGACAGTTTACGTTGCGCTTTTGATCATGTCTAAATCTACCGCAAGTGACGTGTCGACTACCGTAAATATAGGGTGAGCAAGTATTCGATATCACAAGGAGTTCTAATCAAGTACCAAATTAAGAAATTCTAATATTATTTAGACGATTAAAACAAGTGGGAAATTTTTTAATAAACTAATTGAAAGCGTTAAAAATAAAGTCTAACAAGTATGAGAAGTAGTTCTAGGTTTCGGGTTTCACCATTATTATTCTATTTCTAAATATAAATATGAATTGTAGGGTTGAAAATACATATATTGCATGATCGAATTTCCTAAAGTATATAATCTCCTCTCCCAAGGTAGATATAATGTATATCTATATCAATATTACGTCTACTTCGTGATCATAATAATTGACATAAACTCATTAAGAACAAGAATTCAAGTAAAAGACCACCCCAATAGTATAACTATTCCTAAAATTATCCACTTAAAGTATGTTAACCACGAACTAATATAAACTTCATCCACGCTAATATTTAATTACCTTAAACATATAATCAATTGGCCAGATCAATTATACGAAATAATAACAAGATTAACAAATTGCAATAATATAAATCAAACCCAAACAAATAATTCAATACATTGATAGGATAATAAAAAGCTACATCCCTAACCTAGAACAATGGAATTTAGCAAGACATAGTAGTGATCAAAGTAATCCAATTGTATAACAATGAAAAATCAATATTCGACATAATAATTATTCAAAGTTTAACAATTAAATAAATAAATTGAGGAAGGAACAGATTAAAACTCCCGAATAGATGAATCGCGTCCGATTTGTACTCGTTACGGCTTTGTGTTCGTACGAACTTCGGCTCTCGTCTCTTCCTCTGTGGCTGTCTCGTGCGTGCTTCCTTTCTTCTCTGATCCTCTTTTCTTCTTTTATGCGTGTAATCTTCAATATATATACACTCCCTTTTGATAATTTTTGTTTGTTGCGTGTCAAGTTTGTTAATCTCAAATTTTCGGATCTTATCTTCATATCGTTGTTGCTGAGTTGTGAATTGCTGATCTTGCTTTGYTGTGAGTAATTATCCTCTATTACTATATCTTCCTATCTTCTCCTTGTTTCATCTTCTTTTGCACTTCCACGTAATTGTGTTTATAAATCTTGATTTTTTTATCTTTTTAGCCTATTTGATTATCATCAAGTCCAACCTATAACACATAAATTAGACCCATTTAAATTCTCATATGAGGCCTCATCGCCAAATTATTCAGCAGTGTAAGACTATGATAGCTTCCCCGGAATGGACAGGTCGACTCATGCATTGCTACAGAGTGGCCAACTCGGTTGCGGATTGGCTCGCAAAACGCTGGAATGAAGCAGCAAGAGGCGTTCACTGTGCTCCGACAAATTCCTTCAGCTCTAGCTAGCATAATAAGCAGTGATATTCTGGGTGTGGTGCTGCCACGTTTAGTTGCTATGTAGTGTGTTTGTCTCTTTACTTATTGTTTTTATTTTCTCCTTTGTTTGAGCCTTGTGCTCTCGTTTGCATCAAAAAAAAATTTCTCATATAATATAAGAAATATAATTAATACTTAATAAAATATCAAACACAATTAAATGGACCATTTTCCACAAGTAAATAATTTATCAATCAAATATTCATATTAGCTCAAAAGGATAGAATAATCATAATAATTAAAAACGAATTATATGAAAGCAACAACAACTGGCACTACATTCTTCATGTATATTGTACTTAATTTAAACACATCAATTGCTAGAAAAAAAATGGAAATCAAGCTTGTCATATTGGTTGAATATTTTGGAAATTCAAAGAAACCCGCAGTAGTGTTCTGTATAAGAAAATATCCACCAGTTTCCTAATTTCCTAATTTTGATGTGACCTCTATATTTGGATGGCACCTTATTACTCCATTTACTATTGCAGTCTTCAAGGACATGGATGTTCATTAATATAGAGTAACAAAATGTACAGAATACAAAAGGACTTTACATATCTTATATAGAACACTACTGCACAACCTATGGCATGAAACAAGTGTAATTTACATACAAGTCAGCACGATATACAAAAACGGGTAGGAATTAAGAGGAACAAAGCTACTATGAAGGAAAATATAACAAACCTCCTGAGGAGACCAATAACACTCACAACGCCACCTTGTAGCACGCCTTTCATCCTAGTTATTATAAGAACCAGCCACTCTAGATATCGCAAAACCCTCAGCAGTCATTAGAGCAACAGAACTAAAAAATCACTATATAACCTGAAATAATATCATACTCATGCTCTAGTGGGTTTAAAAGAGAACAAATAAAGCATTATGCAAAGTAATTCAGGTCCAATATTCCATTCTATTAAAAAAGGATTTGCAACAATTACAACAGTTTCAACTGCATAACTGTTACCTAATGTTTAAACCAGCTGAACACAACCAATCCTATCATAAGGTTGTAAATTATCAATTCCATCACACTGCTAATTTACCATTTTCATCCATGTTTTCTGAATAACAAAATAACATTAACAACCAACCAAAAATTTGTTAAATTTCAAACATAACAAGACAGATTGAAAAGGAAACGGGTATAAGGGAAAGGGAATGAAATTCATTACAATCAGTAAGAATGATTGGGCTAGTACTCACTACTAAGGACAAATTACATCACTAAAAATCTAAAATTAATGAAAAAAATTGCAATCGGTAGAACTCATAATGCTAATCAAACCTAGAAGAGTCAACAATTACGAATTGAAACATCAAACTACAATAAACAAAAATTAAAGAGAGGAAATTCACTTACCGCTACGACGCTCTTCGTCATTATTTCATTTCAACTTCAACCATCATTTTAATTAAATGAGACCATCAAACATTAATCAATTGATGAAAAGTGATGCAAATTGGAGGTAGTCAATCTGAGACAAGGAAAAATAGATAATAAAAAAAAGGCAAAATCCACATAAGAATTAAACTTTAATATCATCTTGGATTTAACGAAAAAATTAAAAGAGGAAAGAGAAAAAATTACTGGTTTAAGGGCCAACAGGATGGTTCCACAAAGCTTGAAACCATGAAATTTCGACACTTTTTGTGATGTGGCAGAGGTGAATTGCAACAATTTTTAGTGAGAAAGCTTTGGAAAGGAGATAAAGTGCGAATTTGTAGCATTATTTGACTAGTTCGAAATTTTCCRCGYCTTTAATTTTGCTTTAAAATTGAAACCAWATTTCATCAAAATATTGAGCRCCATTTSTGCAATTTTRGATGACGATCCTGACTAGCAGGATGAGCAAATRTGAACCGCTGGATGAWTGAAATCTAACGGTGGAATGATCCTTCAGTGTTGAGGCACRGATCGAGAGTCACAACCGTTAGATTTGTTTCAGTCTTCGATTTCATTTGCTATATCAACGGTTGAGTGGAGGGCCTTTGTACTTAGGTTTGACACATCARSARTAGGACTCARCAAGTCAACAGTTAGGAAATCTGTTGGTCATCATTATTTGRACCAAGAAAATGTTGTTATTATTATCACCATTTTGCTATTACCATTATTAATTTGATACTACTATTCTTATTTTAGTTTACTTATACTATTTTGCAACTAGTATTATTAATTTTGATACTAATACTTCGTATATATATTGCTACCACAACTAATAATAAGCTTTCAACCTTGTTAATAAATTTAAAAAGGGTTTTCAAAAGGTTTTATGAAATACTAATGGAGCAATAAAGGTTATAATATTCTTGGTTATATTGTTAATTAATCAAGTTACTAATATTATAATATTTTAAAATGATGACACGTTCACACTTAATGTTACTAATATTATAATATTATAATAATGTTGAAATGATGACAAGTTCACTTTTAATGTTTAAAAGAAACGAAATATGATAAAGAAAAGGGAAACACGAGGTTCTAACAGTATCCTACTTTATTTGCCGCTCCTTGTAAGTATGTTATGCTTTATTTGCTACCCCTCGTTGGTTATGTCGCTTTATTTGCTGCCCCTTGTTGGGTATGCTGCTTTATTCGCTGACCCTTGTTGGGTATGTTTGATTGAACTCAAGACCTCTATAATTTTTTGATTTTTAGACGACTTAGGAGATAAGTACTATAAATTGGTTAAATTTGTGAAGATTTATAATTGCATTGATAAAAAATTCTAATTTCATTTCATAGTCTCAGAGTCAAATAAGTCATTTGAGTCACATTGACCATTGAACTAAATCTATATACCTCGTTAATTGACTAATTCGTAGACAACCAAGGAGAAGATTACTCAAAATTGACTAAACTTACAAAATTTGTGAAGCTCTATAAGTGTTTCGATGAAAATTCTAATTTCACTTCACAGTCCTATCTCAAATAAGTCGTTTGAGTCACATTGACCATTGAACTAGATCTCAATACCTCGTTAATTGACTAATTCGTAGACAACTAAGGAGACGATTACTSAAAATTGACTAMATTTACTAAATTTGTGAAGCTCTATAAGTGTTTTGATGGAAATTCTAATTTCATTTCACAATCCCATACTCAAATAAGTCGTCTGAGTCAYATTWACCATTGAACTAGATMTTTAGACCTCGTTAATTAACTAATTCGTAGATGACTAAGGAGATGATTACTCAAATTATTTGACCAAAGTTACTAAATTTGTGAAGCTCTATAAGTGTTTTGATGGAAATTCTAATTTCATTTCACAGTCTTTAAATAATTGATGTGAAAAGTATACTCGATATGACTTYATAAAACATATTAAAATAGATTAATTTATGCAATTAAATAAAAACCAAATTATCTGTGGCATCCCTCTAAGCAAAAAACTACTCAATCTGTTACGATGTATCTTTTCTATTTGTAGTTGGATTTCATTTGACTCAATTAGATTTTATTTGACTGAATTAGATAACTCTTTTATGAGAGTTCACTTGACTCAATTATATTTCATTTGACTCAATTAGATTTCAAACTGATTCAATTAGATGTCATTTGACTCGATGAGCTTTGTAATTAGATTTCATTTGACTCAATTAGCTTTGTAATTGGATTTCATTTAGCTCAATTGACCGGCTTTCATTTGACTTAAATAGCTATGTAATTGGATTTCACTTGACTCAATATATCAGTAGTTGGATTTCATCTAATAAATACTCTCTTCGTTTTTYAATAGATGTTCTATACCAATTTGGCACGGTTTATAAGAATTGATTGAGTAAGATAATATAAATGAGTAACTTAGGTAAAAAAGCTRAGTTAGTTAGGTAAAAGGGTAAATGTGTGAATGAATTTTTTTGGAAAAAAATAATTTTGGGTAAATAGATTGGGTAAAGTAATTAAAATTGACTTTAAAAAGGAGTAATTTAATAATTCTAGAGTAAATAAAGTACTCCATCCGTTGCGTATTACTTGAAACATTTGAATTAGGGAGATTTTCTAGGCAAAATTTCTTAATTATAGATAAGGGTATATGATTAGAATAAAATAAACGAGAGAAAAGGAATAAAATAATGAGTGGGTATAAGATTAGGAAAAAGTAAGAGAGAGAAGATGAATAAAGTAATGAGTTGGTGTAAGATTAGGAAAAACTAAGAGAGAAAAAAGTAGTGGAAAAGTGAATAAAGTATGAAAAAACTTACTAAAAATGAAAAAAGATAGAAGTGTTTCAAGTAATATGTAATACCCATTTATAGCAAATGTTTCAAGTAATACGTAACGGAGGGAGTAGATAAAAGGTAAAAAAGTTATTTTTAGATTGATTTGGAACAACTAATTGAAAACATTCCAAAATGAAACTAAAACATTTAAAAAACGAAGGGAGTATTAATACTTCGTATTTCATTTAACTAAGTACACAAAGTACTCTAATATTTTTATAACTAGAGCCACGTGTATGCTTGGTATTATAGCAAGACACTTTATTACTTTTATACCGTATCCCAGCCGTTGAATTCTTTATTTGTACTAGTTTTGGCAATCTGTGTGCTCATAGATTGCATCAATCTGAGCCACTAATCCAACAAAATAAAGGGTAATAATAAGCACTTTGGCATACATATCACACAGATTAATGACATGTTCATTTAGCGGGAGGTTTAAGCTTTTTGAGAAAATCGAATTCCAAAACAAAGAAGTGCCTATTTCTCCAACTACTCAAATGAAATCAAAGATTTGGTGATTACTCTTCCTAATAAGAGCTCTGATATTATTAAACAAAAAACAAACTTTCCTTCCTAGCTCTGAAGCTGGTGATTGTAGTTGTGTTATAACTTACAAGTGTTCAAGTTTTTTTTTTTATGTTCAAGTTTGTTAATGACGGCTTGTTAATTTATACAGGAGATTGAAGGACCGGAATTAATTGCAGTCTCGTAAACAACCCCAACCCTAGGATTGAAGGACCAAAATTAATTGGCTTTGTGTGATATGACTTATGGAGAGACTGTAACTAAAGTTTTGAGAGGAGGTGCAGGTTTTGTTGGAAAATATGGAGTAGCAATTTATGTAATAGGATTATTTGATAGTTACCATTATACCATGTGAAAAAAAGGAAGAATAACGGACATCAGTCTGTTGCAATTTATCTTTCTGGTAAAGAAATTATTATGTAAGTAGATTCCGAATGGTGAAATCTAGGCCATGTTTGGCTGAGCAATTTCATTGTATGTGTTTAGTTTGTAAAGATATTTCTCTGAACCTTGTAAGATTTCCTTTCATTCCACTTAGATTTTGGCCGAGCCACGAACTTGTTTCAATACATGAGACAAATGTATTCTTTGGATGAAAATGCTTTAATGTACAACCCAAGTGCACAATGCTGCAATGTAGAGTACAACTCAAGTTCTTAATTATAAGATATAAATAACATCATGCTCTAACTAGCATTCAAGCTACAACGTAACTACAAAATAGTCATATAAATCAGCACCATTGCATCTATCTGAACAAATAACAATACTCCCCACCTCAAGAAGCATTGGTCTCTCCCCATTCCCRTCAACACAGCCAACAATTTTATCTACATTCCCCAAATTAAGAATAGATGGGGTCWCATAGTCTCCCTCCACATGTATAACATGGTTCACCAACTCTTCAACCACAGGAATCTGACCAGGTTGCTYCACACTCAAACTAGAGTCTCACCAATCTCATCCACAACTGGGATAAAGTTCAAACGCGGACCATCAGCAACTACTCTGGGGTCTCACAAATAATCTCAGCAGCTGAACTTAATCTCCTGGTACAGTTTCCTGAGGCCACAAGATTAGTTGCAAGTAAGGACAGTGCTGCAGCTACACTGAATGAACCAGCTATGCCATTAACAAGCTCATCCAACGTTTCTTCCCCACCTACATTATCAGATATATACAAAATGCTTGAATAAATATAACTGATAAACAAAACATCCACTGTGATATTTTAACAACCACTAAAATAGGTGCCCCAAAAAAGACGGCTCTCATCATATCATCATAGGTGCCATTCATGGTGCCATCAGACTTGGCAAAAGGCTGGAAGTCGAACAAAACAGTGTAAGGCATGGCAGAGTTGATGACAGCCTTGAAGATGTCAAGGGTAAAGCCACTAAAGGACGGCTCTCCGGTGGTGGGATCGTATCTAATATCAGYAAACTCTTTGAAGCCATCCTTCACAGGAACTGCTATCTTCAGCCGCCTGGTTGTTTCACTACCTTGATTCTGAGCCACGACGATTCGACACATGCTGCATTTGCTGAGAACAAAGATCAAACATGATAATAAACTGGAGTTATATATCCATCTTTTTTCCTTCAAATCTTTCTAATAATGCTATCTAATGCAAATGATGCCACAATTTAGCTTTAAGCTTTAACATAAATTAGTACACATGAAATTACGTTCTGATTTCTGTAAGTTGAATATGGTATGTTTTTTGGATAGTTTATTTGTACTTATTCAAATCATTATGATTAATACTTATATTCTAATTCTAATAAGAATATGTCTTCTTAACTTTCATATAATTCCTAGCTTTGAGTCTTTGACTAATAATTATTGGAATACTACTCAAAAGAGACAAAGGAAAACCATTTTCATTATTATCTTCTTTCTCTTGTACACTCTTCCTTCACTTCTTGCATCCCTTACATTTTCCATCTTTTCAATCACTATTTTTACATGCAACCAAACAACGGAAAATTGTTTCCATGAAAACTATATTTCATGGAAAACTATTTTTAATTTCCATGAAAATGATTTTATTTACGCCCAATCAAACGGACCCCAAGTGTTAGGAATCTTTGATTTCCTTGAAACTAGCATGTGATACACAATATTCTAAGCAAAATGGAATTTGTCAACTAGACTTGWAAAGTCAACTTGATAACATTTTCATAAAAAATGACAAGTAGTTAGCTTAATTAGAATGTTTAAATGTCTCTTATAATCAACTCTTCATTATACTATGATCCACTCAATGTTAGAGGACGACTATACAGCCATGGCTGGGTATATTTGTGTCTATATAATATCACAATTTCCAATTTTCAGCCATTATTGTCACATGAGATCTTGTTAGATTCGTCTCAATGTGGATCATCGTCATCATTATAAGTTGGGTGATTTTATGTGTTTCTTTTCATTTGGTTGACATAGTGTTGTTGGTCATGTTGTCAACTTACAGCAGCTATTTGCGCTGACAAAACTGGTATGTGAGGAAATATACAAGAAGCTAAACAGGAAAATAACAGGAAGTTCAAGCATTTCTTCTCCTAACTTAGCTTGCCTAAACTTTCACATACTGAGTGTAGTACGCATGTAGAAGTTGGTTAAAGTCTCTTTCACAATTAACTATACTGAGTGTCACACAGTTTAACCAGGGGCAAAACCATATAGGCTAAGGAACTCAAGTATGTCTCAACAATGGAGATGGTTTTGTTCAAAGATCATGCATGATGCTCTACCAACAAACAAGAGTTTAGTGAAAAGGGATAATCAAGTGCCCAGTTCGTGCGCCTTTTGCTCGGAAGATGAAACCTCATCACATCTTCTAAAAGACTGTTATAGCAAGAAGAATATGGAAAACCTCAAGATTAGGTCTCATAATTCATGATGACCAACCCAGTTTGAACATTAATACTTGGTTCAAAGGCTCAAAGCTATGTTCGTATACCTTCACTCTTTAAAAGATGAAGGTGATTGGTGGGTAGAACTAGTAGCAGCTATGTGGGCTATATGGCTACATCGAAACAACGTCGTATTCAGGGGAGCAAACAAAACCCCATTGAGATCATCAATGTAGCAGCAATGGAGAAGTCGAGGTGGGCAGAAGTTTTCAAAAACGATGCCAGAAGAGGAGACGACACTAGAAAGAATAATAGCGTTCACATTTGTCAGACAGATGTGTGGAGCTGGGGAGACAACAATGTTACCTTAAACTTGATTACTGATGGTGCATGGAAARAGAAAGGRAACARCAATTGGGTGGTCATGAAGGGAGACACCATTATTGCCAAGGAAAGAAGAAGAATYGTTGCGAAAAATCGARTGCAAGCAGAGGACTATGCTAAATATCATGGCCTTAAAGAATGCATAAGGCTTAGAAGGCCCCATAGGTTGCAGCTGCACATCTGGACCGATTCTTCTCAGATCGCCAATGGCTTCTGCAATCCTTTCTCCATAGCCAGAGATTCTTCTTCAATTAATTTGTTTTTTTGAGTGATCGAATACTTTTCTTCAATTAAGAATTAGTATTCAGGAGAGTATTCTGATACAAACAATCAATGATTTAATATTCAATCAACTTTAATTTGTATTTTGGTGTTTTTCTCTCTTAATAATTGCATGTCAAATCATCATGCACATGTTCTGTTTCACTCATATTAACATATGCTCGCATTACACCATACACCATTTGGCTACATCTACCAAACTACCAATGTCAATCAAATGCTTAATTACAAGATTTTGATGTAAAGCTAACCCAAAATTTATTAGTACGGACTAATACGGAGTATTAAGTATATATCAAGCTATTTTTAATACAGCATTGTCACATTTACAAACTTTAAGAGAAAAGCCCCTTAAAAAGTACTGTATTTTTCATCAATTATATCATTGTCAAATTGGTTTATCTTTCAATTGCAGAAATTGATATCATTACACCTTACTTTACTCCATTTCAAATGATRAATTTGAAYTACAGTGTTTTGGCATTGTATCAGTAGTTTGAMATTGGATTATTGCATAGTAATTATAAAAATGTAATGAGWTTAAGGAGTAACAATTTGCATATACTATTTACATGTGAAAGTACATCCAATATCCAAATTCTGCTAYTGTATCAACATGCAATTGCACAGAAAAAAACACTGAAATAGGAAATCCCAAAACTCTTCCAAATTGATAACAAGGAGGTTATCATACAGGAAATCCTAATTTTGATTAATTGAGAAGCAGAAGTTTTATAAATTAATGGAAAAAAAAGGAACAAAAGAAGAATGCTTAATTCACAACACTAAGCTAATTCTGAACAAGATATGAATCTAATGCAAACTAGATTGTTTGCTTTCAACTGAGTTGAATGAGAAATTATCAGAATTAGGAGAAGAAACTAATGGAAGTACATGAGAAGTGGAATGAATCTAAATACAACCCAATTCCTACTTAACGAATGCTTACCTAAATCATATAATTCAAGCCCTAAATCATAATTCAATCAAAAATTCCAACCTCAAACCTTAATTAAATCATATTTTGAACAAATAATTCAAAATTAAAATAACAAAAAACATCCCTAAATTCTAACACAATTATACATGAATTTAAAGGGGAAAAAAAAGAGAAGAGATAAGAAGCGAACGAACCTTCAACTAAGAGAAGAGTGGAGCGAGGTAGCCGCAACGAGATGAGTGAGAAAGACTGAATATTTTGACTGAAAATTCGGGGAGATGAATGAGTACTGACTACTGAGTAGTAGTCACGAGGATCAACATCCTCCATGAATTCTCACAAACGGCATCAACATCCTCCGTGAATTCCTACTTAACGACTGCTTACTCTGAAGTTCCATCCCTTTAGTGAAATGCCTAATATGACCTTGGATATGTTGTTGGATATCCCTGGTTTGGATACACTAGGAATTTCGCATTCAGAATTACGCAAAAATGTGGTAAAATTCGTTATATGTTTGCGAGGAGTGATAGGTCCAACACAGTGTTGGGCCTGTTTTGCCCAACTAAGGGTATTTTTGTCATTTCAGGTCAATTAATGAGGGGTATATTTGGAATTTAAGTACTTCAGAGAATGGTATCAACGTATTAGATAATGGTATCAACGCATTAATCGATGGTATCTACACATTTTTATTTATTTATATTTTTTTTATTGTAGGTCCTACTAAATAAAAAAAATACTACTACTACTGTGAACTTCTTCGATACCATTTTATTATGCATGGATACCATTAACAAATGTGTGGATACCATTCTTCAGAACACAGATACCATTTGCGGTTGTTTTGATATTTACGCGAGCGACCGCTTTATCCCAACCCAGTGTTGGAAGGATACTTCCTCATATGGTTGCAGGGTGCTGTCAAATTTTGCTAACAAATTTTTTCGTTCACTCGGACTGATAAGTTACTCGGATCGTCACTGCATAATAGTAGTGTTTTTGGCATCGATATAGCTCCGGAAAATTCATGGCGTAGGTAACACTGCAGGATCCATTTTGTGTAGATAAGTATGTTCATAAGGTGACTTTATAAAATGAAGGCTCTATGCTCGATGTATTTAATTCATGTCTTAATTTGCCTTCATGTTGTGATTTATGTAGGATGCAGAAATTGGATCATGGTATCAGAATAATAGGAGGGAGTTTGTGGTGGCTCTTGTTGATAATCTCGATGATGGTGAAAATGATGTTGGAGCAAAGAACGGCTCTAATTCATCGCCAGGTTGCCAACTATTTCACTAAGGGTTTGTTTTTGGATTTTAACAGTCTGTTGTCTATCCTAGCAGAACCCATTGGTAAGAAATGCAATAATTTGTAAACCTCTCTATCATGTTGCAGCTCACTGTTTCACACTTTATTTTGACATGCTTGAAGTTATGTTAGTTGGTTCTGAGCTCAATCTTAATCCCTTGCTTCATGACTTGTTGAGCTACTTATTATCTAAGACATCTTTGTTATAGACAGTTTATACTTAGCCATCGACTCAAAGCACGTTTCCCACAATTATTTCGTACATTGTATTAAGCACTTCATGAATTGTATATTGATATTTAATTCTTTGAAAGATGGGAAATTAATAATCTGTAAATGTGTTATAATGCTGAGCATTCTATTGTTACGCATTAATCCCAATTGCGAAACTAACTCAATAAAATGTGCATTGAACAGGAAGGGTTTGGAGAATAATACAAGTAATATCATATATGATATATCCATAGGAAACATAATTGCTGCTCATGTAGTGTGCTTGATTGCTGTGAGTCTGTGACTATCATGGCTCCCTGAGCTTGGTCTTCCTGAATCCTTTGAGTTGTATTCACATTGAAAAATGAAACTAAATGTTTTCAAGATTTGTTAAAACATAATTGTTCTCTTAGTAGAGGTGATCAAACAAGCCCGACCCGAAAATTTAGCGGGCTTTGGACAAGATTTTTCGGCCCGAAATCGGGCCGGGCCCGGCCCGGCCCGATTTTCCCGAAACTTTGGTGGGCTTTGGTCATCACTTTTTGTGCATTTTAGTTAATATTTTGGGCACGGCCCGAAAAAGCCCGAAAAGCCCGCCAAGTCCGCTCCAATTTTTCGRGCTTTGGGCAACAATATTAGGCCCGATTCCAAGCCCGGCTCGACCCAGCCCGATTAAAGGCCTAATTTCGCATGTCAAGCTCGGCCCGAACCCGGCCCGGCCCATGATCACCTCTATCTCTTACCAGCCAGAAGTATTATGAAAAAGGGTTCCTGAACACATCCACATGTGCTCATACAAGTGATTAGTAAATATCATAAGTAACAAAAAAAAACTTATCTAATCTTATTCCCAGGCTTTTTATAAAATAAATTTCAATTTTCATTACTACACACTGTTTTAAAAGTGTTTACCTACTTACTTTAGAAGTTTGTGAGGTTTCAGTTTTTCCATTTAACCATTTAACTTGTACAAGTAACTTTACTTTGATAACTTATACAAGTAACTTATCCTTACTGCAATTCTGCAAATACTGTACATCTCATGTCCTAAATACCTACTACATCAGCTCATTAACACCACCTTACCCGTCACACCAAGCCCATTAAACCTTGATATTTTCCATATATATTATGCCTAGTTAGCTCTTTATTAGCTCCTTCCTCCAAAACTACACTTGCAAGTCACAAGCCAGAACACAAACACTCAAGGGATTTCAGCTTATTGTAAGTTTTCTACACTAATTATTTTATTTTTTGCCCCTGTTATTCTTTATTTACATGCAGAATTGTTCCTTATGTTGTTGCTCTGAGTTGCATGCCTTGCTTTCTTCTACTTGAAATGCATTCTTTTCTTCCTTTGCATATTATAATAGTCTGATCTCCTCTTTTAGAAATTCTGAGCAAGAAATTTATATACATTGTTGAAACCTTTCTGTTAAGATGAACATGATAGCACAATTAGCATTCTTTTTTAGCTATGTTTCACTTGAAATGGATCTAAGTATGACTTGTTGAATGACATATTAGGTTTTGATGATGATTATAAACATATGATGGTTATCTACTAATGTGTGTGTTGATTCGTGCATGAACAAGTTATAAGCAAAAAGGAGAAGTTGATTTTCAATGTTCAAGAAAGAAGTATACAATGACCATAGAAGAAGTCCGAAGGAACTCCAGCCAGATTGAGTTGCAAGATGTCTCAAGTGGAGCTTTATTATGTGATGATGACTCGGAGTAGGAGGAAGCATGTTAAAGGCCATCACTGAAGACTATGGATGCAACAAAGGAAATTAGACTGGARGAACTCAGGCTTCAGAGTCAAATCTCACTAGAGGAACTCAACGAGTGAAGGTGTTCGTCCATGAGATCAAGTTGTGATTTACAAGACAAATTGCTTGGAGTCTTAAAGGTGTGATGATCATCATAGGAGAGGAAGGAAGCGTCTGTGACTTGGAGCAATCATGGAATGTATAATCACGGGCTTCAAAGTAAAGAAATAGAAACTATATTTTGGAACTAGAGGAACTTGGTCGTCTTAGAGGAACTTGGTTTGCGAGTCAAAGTATTAAGTGTCGACTAAGTTAGTGCCATAATAATAGGGAGTGGTTTTGAATGAGTCAGTAAATTGGTTTTAATGGATAAGATAAAAGAGGTTTATAAAAATATCCTTAATAATAGGTAAGTTTATTAAGAAAAGATTTTCTTAAATAAAATCTATTTAATTGTAAATATCTTGAGATAAATAAAATAAATCTTTTCAACGAACTATTATTTAGGAAGAAAGATATTTTTATAAAACAAATTTTATCTTTTAAATTTTAAAACATATTTTCCCTTTTTAAAATAAATCTGATTTTATCTTATAGAAAATAAAAGAATGTGATTTTCATTTGACTTAGTAAAATCAGTTGAGAAAATTAAGGGTTAAGTGCTCTTATATCTGCTAAACTTGCTGGCCAAGCTCACACATTCTCCTAGTCTCCTAAACTTGGGGAACTCGTAAACTGTTCTAGAGGAACTTGCTGATTGAAATATAAACCACGCGTTTTATTCAGTTAGTTGCACTTTTGTTAGTGCTTGGGCAGCAAGGCTAGCACGTTTTAAGGAATGTTATGCTAGTGGGAGTAATGGGGAAGTCGTGCATTTACTTGAGCACTATAAATAGATGTCTTCCTCATTCATTACAACTTGTCTGACTTGTGTCATTCCATAGTGTGACTTGTGTTATTCCAAAGTATTATATTTTAGAAGTCACTCTACAATTAAGGTATGATTTAGTAATCAACCTTAGGAGCACGACTTAATATAAATGGGGAGTCTAATGTTATATTCTAAGTTCATTTAATGAGTCGGTTCCATAAGTTCCAAAGTTCCATTACTAGTTTCGTTGGAGAAGTTTCTGTATTTTCTATACTTTGCATCCATTGAGTCTGTGTCTCTAAAAGAAAGGAAAAGTGACTCTCGTAAGGGGGAGTTGGTCAAGAGTTAGAGGGAACTCTCGATGGGACTTTGAGTTAGTGTCTCAAAGGGGGACGGACTTTGAGTGTTGCATCTCAAAGGGGGCTTTACATAGAGTTTTGAAGCAGGCTTGTGAGTTAGGGATAATTCATAAGTGAGGGATTTCTAATGAAATCGTGCGATCAATAGTTGTTTGATTGCGGGGGCTTTCTAGTTCGCAGAGGAACTTGAGAGCGGGGTTCTAAAGTTCGTGGAGGAACTTAAGAACGGTGTCTTTGATTGTATGTAGGTGTTGCATCCTAATATAATAAAGACGAAGTGCTGTGTTGCATCAAGCCACAGTTTTTCCTGTGTCGGCGTTTGTCTTGAGAGTTTCTGTGTTTTGGAAATCTCTTGTTCTTTATGTTTTGATTTGAGTTTCTTTTATTCCGCAAAAAGGCACTCATGTTCTCTCACTACAATTCCCCCCCCCCCCCCTCTTGTAGTGTTTAGTCCATCTAACATGACCTTTGAGATAACTTAAATCCTTTTTAGAGTGGCTCACCTTTTTCATAAATTAGCAAACATGCATGCAAAAATTTAATGCTTATAGAAACACCTGTTAATTGTAGTACAATTGTTAATTTCCATGCAAATATATTTTACAGCAGCTATTAATTAAACTCCTAATAGAATTAAAAATCTTTACTCCACATTGTTGCTTAAAATACATCAAACATATGAAAACACATTTTAAGTTATGTGTAGAAATGAAGTGGTATCCCAAGATTCCAAACACCAAATTTTTAAATTCAAAAATAAATGAAATTTAAACAAACTATTCTGGCATATAAGAAGTATTGCCATATTTTTGAAAGTAAAATAGATATCATAAGATTCTTTAACTTCAGAAATTTTAGAATAGACACGACTATCTCAGAAGCATAATATTGAAATCCTAATGAAAGTAGGCAGCTTCGAAAGTTACCCCCCACTTATGTATCTTATGTGCATATGTTTGATTGCAATTGCATATTCGTTGTATGRAAATAACCTTTGTTAACAACTAATCTTTTCCTTTGTTTACATAACTATTGAATAAGGATATAAACATGACCAAGAAGTTCAAATACCTAGATGAGCTCACARACAAGACAAAGGACTACAAAGTAAAAGTTAAAGTTATCGAGAAATCTCGGGTCAAACAATCACCTGGAAAAATAGCAGGGCAACCTCTTGTTCTTCGAGATGAAAAGGTGAGCGAACATGCCTCTTTCTTGCATTTACTTTCATCTAACAACCATATTTATGTACTAACTCTATACATTGCTTTTGTGCAGGGGACAACAATGCGTGCAATCATCTTCGGAGATGACATTGCGCGCTTTGAACAAGCAATTGAAAGAGACAAAGTCTATGAAATTAGAGGTGCAACCATTGTGCCGGTTGCAAAGGAGTATCAACAGAAAGAAAATGAGTTCCAGATGACCATTAGTAAGAAGGTGGACCACCTCGTACAGCTGCCTGAAGAAACTAGCATGTCAGAACCTAACTATCTACAACTCCACTCTATCCCTCGTACAAGAGACATGAACAATGATCTCATTGGTAACTATCACACTAACATTATCCCTTACATGCCTTCGTTCTCATTAATAGTATCGTGCTTTACATATTTGTAAGAGGTAGAAACTTGATTGATTTATCTCGACGTGTGAGATCATGGTATATAATATTTAAATACTTTAGCTGCTTTATTTTAAAATCAACAATTCATTTTACAAATATTTGGTTGCTCRCTGCTATGCATATGTTGTGTTTGGTTGAAAATTATCTATCATTTGTACATCTTTTGAATTCAACAATAATTTCGATCCCATTTAAAGCCTACAATGAACGGTTACAATATTCTGATATGATTATAAATTATACGCTATATGATTCAATAATGTAGTCTGTCAAAAAAGAATTTGTAAAAGATGGCATTTCGAAACCTATTCACTTAATTTTTTAGCAATATGAATGGTAGAAAATTGATGCTAGAAGCCACTGCAAAATTGAAGATGAGGAGACAAATTGATGGATAAAAAAGACCAATGGTTACAACAACATTATTGCACTTCAACTACACTTACGTACTTCCTCCATTTCAAAATACTCACATCACTCTAATTTAAGTGCTTAATTTAACCTAATGTAACTTATATTTGCAAAGAATTAAAGTATTGTTTACACGCTTCAAACACTATTTACATGAAAAGGTAATCAATAATCGATATATTATAAGCCTATAATACCTAGATTACATCAATCACATATTATATATGTATGTCTTCCGATCCTCTGCTGCAGATATTAGTGCCCTTAATTTTACATCTCCATGATAATCAAACGAAACTTAGACACCTTGTTGTTGCTACATGTGCAGATGTGCTTGGTGTTGTTCTCTACATCTTTGAAATTCGCACTATCAACAATGTCCGGCAGGGAAGTGTCTGTTAGAGATATCATGATAGTGGATGAAAGTTCCTATATATTTCCATTTTTATTCCCTTATAATTCTAACATTTACTCACACACATCTACTCTCTGTGATGCATCTTTTCTAGCACTCAATACCCTTTGCGCTTGTCTGTTTGGGGGACCTAGCTGAAGCCAACCTTGAGATATACACCGACTGGAACACATGCTATAAAGTGGTTGCTTTCACTGCTATGCGCATCAAAACTTTTACTGGTACTCACATTTCAGTACAAGAGTTTATGCTACCAACCTATTTTCACAGTCTATTGTAGTTTTATTTTGTATACCTCTTATTTAGTTGCTTTCTATAAAACTTGATATCATTAAATATTCATACTAGTTGCATATTCTATCAAATTAAACTTGATACTATAATTTATTCTAATGGAAGACTAACAAAAATGTTGCGACAACAAAGTTGAGAAATTTATGATATCATGGTTAATTTATTCATTTAATTTATTTGTAAGCCTTTTGAATTGATGGTTCATTGTTCCTTTAACAGGCTTTACACTATCGTCTTCGATGTCAACCGAAATCATCCCAGAGCCACCGCATGACAAGGCTATTCAGCTACGCGAATGGTAAGACTAAGTACTGCTTTGTATTGTAAATTTCAAAGACTATTACACACACACACACACACACACACAAACAAACCTATTATGTCAAAATAACACTATTGCTTTCCTATAGGGTCGAGGCTAAAGAACCTCTCTTGGAAAATCTCCGATCTATGATCCTTGCTGCCAGGGACCCAAACCAGCCGCGCACCATCTCTATTGTAGCTGAAATCAAGGCAAAAAAGGTTAGCCCCTTACCCRTTACTCAATCCTAGCATGAAGGCAATACCCAAATTCTAAGATTAATTCAATACATCACAGTAAGGACCAAGCACACACCTTAACTTAAAGCTTACACCTTTTCCTACAATTGGTGACACCCAAACATGCAAACTGATGCATGCAAGTTGATTCATCTGGACCAATTGAACAAAGCTATTTAGCAAATTGCATGATGTACCACTGACCAGTCGACAGTTTGGCAATCAGCTTAGGCTTGATGCTTTTCACTAGTGATAGTATTATTAGCGGTTTGTCTCTAATATTTGTTATTAGTCAGCTTTGAGCAATAATAGTTCATAAGAATACTTAGTCAAATTYTGTGTTGGCTGTCAGATATTATCTCCTTAGACTTTTTTTCGCTTATAATATATGCCTTTGGCACTCAAATTAGAGAACATGATGGACCAACAGATCCATGTGCTTAAGCTATAAAAAGATTAGATAATACTGTCTGATTGGTGTCAAGAGTAATAATGGAAACATGGCCCTTATCAAACTTATAGGATTTGTGTTATCTTTCTTACTATGTTGTCTTTGCTTGTTGTGTTATCAAACTTGTTGTTTCCCGACTTGAAATATATATATGCACTTTAATTAATCAGAATTGCAAGAAAAATAGCTTTGAAATCTACTTTGACATTTGTGAAAGGAATGAAATCTACTATATAAATTCTTATTGAATTCAATGAATAAAATACAATTCCTAACATACTTAAGCAAGAGCATAAAAACTAATTCAGATTATTGATGCAGGTTGCTGATATATGGTTCGAACARAAATTTTGGCTCAAAGTTCACGTGGTGGAGCCTAAGATTGACGATCTTTACTTGTACATGGGTTGTAGTAAGTGTGGCCGCAAGGGGCCTGCTGAAAAAGGGAACTCTTTTGCTTGCAGGCACTGCAATGATGAAACAATCTCAGTGCCAAGGTAATCTCATAGATGTCCAATGCTTAAGATCTAACTCTACTGCTTCTGAATGCATTAGTAACATAACCTCCATCAACCTCTCTGAACAGGGAAACCTTCAAGATCAAGGTCTCTGATGGAACAGAAACATAGGAGTTCACGACTTTTACTCGTGAAGCGGAGACCTTAATTGGGATTACATGTGACCAGCTCCATGAACTCATTGTTTCTGTGAGTACACAAACTTCCTTTTGCACATCTTCATCTATTTTGGTTAACATTATTATGAGCTGACATTTATACCGCCTAATAGGATGACACCGATAGATGATCGAGCCGAGGTAATTGAGCGACTTGAAGACCTTGCTACAAAGGAGATACACTTGCAAATAGGACTCACGACTTCTGTTGCGGCAAATCGAATGTTGTCACGGGTCATACATAACATCTCATTTGAGTAGTCAAATTTAGTCATATCTATCCCTTTTGATGCTGCTCCCGAACAAACTATTATGATATGTAATATTGGAAAAACTAATGGCTTTGCATTACTAAACTCTTAAAATATGCATGTTCCATAGTTTCCATGTATTTTGGGTATTCAAGTAAACTAATATGTTCCATCGTTTTCATGTATTTTGGGTACTTAACTGAACTAATGCATTTGGCTTACTACTATGGTGTTACTAACTTAGGCCATCTATATTTAAAATAGCATGTTTGTACTATATTTTAGTTGAGAAAGTTATATTTAAAATAGTATGTTATGATTTCAATTAATGTCAAATTAACATTTGCTAGGTTTTATTAATCAATATACACCAACGTTTAGCATACCGTTCGAGGCACCGCGCGCATCGCGCGTGGTGTAACGGCTAGTTTTAAGAAAAGTTCATTGAAAATTGTTTTTCTGTTTTAAATTGTTATTTTCCTCTTCAATGTACAATTCTTTTCTCCTTTTTGATTGGTTTTGTGTCTTGTATATCACTGTATTTTTTTTGACACGTATATCACTATATTAACTTCGCAATGTTTTTTTTGGGAAAATTAATAGTTCATATCAGTTATGAACTTAAACCGCATATATCTAAGGGTATAGATGTCATTTCCATTAAATTAAAGTTGATTGTTTGTTCCGTTATGTTTAGTCGTTGACTCCGTTATTGAATAACATTTATGTTAAAGTAACCATTCAAGGATGACCGTGGTTTGTTGTGGTAGATAAAGTAATGCTATATGGTTAAAACGACATTTCAGAACTTCTGAACGTTGTGTATTTCCCAATGGAGATTGTAGGCGAGTAGTTTGCCGACGAAGACGGTATTCCGACGGTGTGCCCGGGATGTTGTGGAGCCTGCGATTGGTTACACTGTAAGTATTTCTGTATCCATTAGAAATAATTGGAGCTAGGGTTTCGTGTATTGGTGAAAGTCGTTTTTAATCTGATGGTGGGTGGTAGGGTGGTTTGGTTTAAGGCAAAGTAATTGTCGTTAGTCTACTTGTGTGGTATGATTCTCAATTGGTTTCGCAGTGTCTGTGATGGCATGTTTGTATGTGGGTTTTCGTTGTCGGTGTCTCTTGACCACATTTTGCGGCTTTGTTAAGTCGCTTTTATGGTTTATTTGAAATTGATAAGTTGTTGTTACTATGCTAAGTATGAGGTTGATTTGTTTGACGTGAATAGGTTTGTGCTGAATTTTTTGGAGGTAAGAATTTTGTTTATGGAGAGTGGAGATGTGAATTCCTTTGGTGGTCGATGTGTTCGATTGGATCTCAACCACCCTGATGTTGGTTTTGATATTGGTGCTGATAGTAATGTTTTCTTCGGTGAATGTAGTTTGGCTGTGCGGCAGCACAATAATGGGTCTAAGGTGAATATGTTAACTATTAAAAAAATTAAGTTGGGTTTGATAGGTTGTTTGGAGTTCATGTTAGCTGAGTCTGTTATTTGTTGTGTGTTATGTTGTAGAGAAAAAGAAGTAGTAGAGAGGAGTCAGCTAATCAAACAGTTTTCCAAGTATGTGTAGATTTTGTTTGTGGTGAAATTATTTGATAAGCAGATGCATTATTGGTCATTATGAGAAGTTTGCTGACCATGTGGAGTGTATGTTGTTTGGTTGGTTGCAGGGGTATGTTTCCAGTATAGGAAGTTTTGTTAAGGAATCAAGCGAAGTGCTAAGTGTGCGAAAGGTTTCCTGTTCCAGGGTTAGTTTTTTGGATCTAACTAAGCATGAAAAAAATGAAATTATGAAACTGCTTGATTTTTAGATTGTTTTTTAATCAAAGAATGTAGTTAGAGATGTGTAGCGAATATGAGATAGATTGCCAAGAATTTTATTTTGCCGTTCCAGTGTGTTGACTTATTGCGAGTATGAGATTGATTGCAAATAATTATATTTTTTGCAGCGTCCGAATGTGATTTGTAGAGTTGAGACCTTTGGTAGGATATGTCAATCCTTTGATGATTGTAGGAAAAGGTGGGTCAATGAGATGGGTTTTGGGGGATTGCTTCATTTAGTAGATGTGAATTTGCCTAGAGCCTTGTGTTATTGGTTAATGACCATGGTAGACCCAATGAATGAGTTGTTGATAGTCGGTGGTAAGAAGTTTAGAATATCATCCAACCAGGTTAGATGGATATTAGGTCTTCCTAAAGGGAAACTACGGGTGCCATCAAAATTTACTTTAGAGGAGTGTAGAGTGGAAGTTTGTGAGATTGAAAATAAGTATTGTGAAATTAGAAGAGTTGTGGATAAAAGGATTGGTAACATTATGACGAAGAGGGATTTAGGGGTCACTCAAGATGTAGTACATAGGCTAATGTCGGGGTTTGAGGAGGGTGAGTCAGTGGAGTTCAAGATTTTGTTTCTTATGGCATCTTTGCAGTTGGTTCTTGCCCCAACTCAGTGCAACAGACTTCCGAARGATTTGCTACCTGCATTGGGATGTGCATTGGAATCCCGAAGTTATAACTGGTGTTTATTTGTAGTCGAGAAACTAATGTCAAGTGTAAGTAGGTTCGGGAAGCGGTTTTATAGGGATGGCTTTGCCGGTGGCTGTGGCGGATGTACGCTATTTCTTGCTGTAAGTTTGTTTGTAATGTTAGTATGTTGTTTAAAGTTTGTTAGTCATTGTTCATTGTGTTGTTAGCTGGTTGTTAACTTATTTTTGTCATTCATTATTGTTTGAGGAACAGATTTTGTACTTGGACCGGTTAGATAGGAATGGTATTCATTGGGGAACTGTGCCTAGGGTTATGGTTTGGACAAATGAAGAGTTAAAGAAGGCATGTAATGCCGATAGACCTTCCAACGATGATGACTTCGACCATGTAGGGGTATGTTTCTGATCTTTGATCTTATGTTTGGGTGACATATGTTCCGGTTCCGAGGTCGTTGTTTCGTGTGTGTTTTCGTTTCGTTGATTATTCATGTGTTCGTGCAGGTGATAGATGTTGTGTATGGCGAACCACATCCCTGCGATGCAAGGGATATAGATATTCCCTCGGATGTGGAAGATGTTATCGAGTGATTGGTTGCAATCCAGTTGGCAATGTGTAATTCATTTGTAGTCAATGTATGAGTCCTTGAAATATTTTTTTAAAATTTGTCTTAAAGTTTAAAAGATTTGGTGGGCTGGTTTAGAAAACCTTTCACTGATAAACATTGGATTTACTGTATTGTACATTGGGCCCTATTTTAAATTTAAACCAAATTCTCTGAATTGGTTRATTGTACCCAGTTTTGTTAATGGACCGAAATAGTTTGTTGTTAGCAATGGGAAGTTTTGTTAATGAAAAGCATTGGGCTTGTGAATGATCAAGGTCCACTAGGTGATATTCATAGCGAACAATTAAAAGTAAGATTGACGTTGTAGTTTGGTACGGCTTAATGGGCCACAATACTGAGAACAAATGTGGATTTCAAATAAAGTCATGATATTAATTGTTTTGGAAGGATGCAATTCTTAATACATGGGCCCTAACAATTTCAACTCCTACTGCGGGGCCTCAAAACCAAAAGAGTTAACAATAGGCCAACTATTCAACACTGAAACCGCTACACTAATGACCTATATTGTAACATTCCCACCCGGACCCCCTTAAGTACTTCTGGGCCAAACCCCAGTGTTACAATCCAAACGATTTCATCCCAAAAAACTTTCTTTAGTCTTAATCCAAAAACAAATACCATATTCCACCATGATGCATCCATTCCAAACGTTGTTACCGACCAAGCTAAATGTCTGCTGATCCCAAGGTCCCCGAAGATTCGGCAGGATCCTTGCTACGGCAGTAGATGATGTCCTCATTCATGAACCCGGCTTCAACAATAGTTCTTTGAGAACGACGAATGTCACCCCCATCATAAACAAGCACAAAAGTCTCTRCATCCTTATCAGTAAAAGTAGCCCACAGTTGGTACAACTCTTCCATTGTCAATGTCAATGGTGCCATGTGCTGCAAGCTAAGTTGGTTTTGTGGAACTAGATCTTGTATCATAATCAACTTGTACCTTGTGTCGACATTGATGAAGGGGTCCTGAAAATCAAATATTATGTGTTGTAAACTAAGTCCTTCATTGAAATTATAGTTTAATAAAGTAAACTTCACTAATTACGAAGAACATGACTAAAAAATTGTTATTATAATTCTTGTTAACTTTGACGATTATTCAGGGAAAATGTACTTCCACTGGTCATTGACCTCCCATTATCCATGTGTTTAATAACTATAATTATACTATGTTTTAGCTATTTTATAATATACGGTAAACATTACTATGCAGATACGATAATTAGTAGAATTAATGTTGATTATTGAAATGTACATGAATGAATGAGTGATAGTCAACTTACCACTCCGGCGACATAGATCTTATCACCATCCTTCAGTCCAATTGTCTCAGCGTTGCTGTGCTTGTTGAGCTCCTGGCCGTCCTTGTAGAGTGTGATGTCGTGTGGGCAAACGTCAATGGAATCAGCGTAGTGCTTGGAAGGGAACCTCAATGTTGTCGTTGGTTTCATGACGAATGGTAAGCCTCCGTCGCCTGGGTTGCTGCTCTTTAGAGTGATGGTGATGTCACATTTATCCTGCCCGATGTACCTAAAAGCTTGTTGAGCTGTGAGTTTTGTTCCTGAATAGCTTGTCTTGTTCGTTGTCTTCTTAGTTCCCTTCGAATGTTGCTTGCACCTTCTCTTTCTGTCGAGTTGTGTAAGGTTTGTTTTTCGACTGTGCTGGTCATAATGAGGTGCCAGCGGTGGAGTCATCCTTGCCTCACTGTTAGTTTGTTCAGAAGAGCTAAGGATGGTGATGATTTGTGGGTTTTTTTGGGGTTGAGGATTAGTGGGCGGTGGGTTGCTTTTAGGGGATGGCATGAACAGAAGTGGTTAGGTTGTTGATAGGGAAGGAGGGATTGAATGGGCCGAAGTCGATTTCCCTACAAACCCTGTTTTTTGAATGCTTTTCTGGTGGGGAAGACACTGAGTTGCCTAAGTTTGTCATGGGTAATGATGGTTGCAAATGTGTTTAATTGGGATGGTTCTGTTCTGTTTGAAGAAGACTGTGGGGGATGGTGARGATGGATGTGTCATATTTATAGGAGGTGTGGAGACATGACGAGGTCCTTATGGTAAAGTGGTGATTGCATTTACCATGTAGTAAATCAAAGTTAAAGGAGTATTAATATTTTTTAAATATATGTTGTCAGATTTTTTATTTTTTGTTTTATTGGGATGGAGCAGTTTGCTAGCTTAATTCTCGGCCGTTCCTTTTGCAGTGAAATGACTAGTTTTGGTAGTCTTTCAAGCGTTATTAGCAGTCTTCCACTCTATGTAGTACATCCTTGTTGTATAGTATCCCATCTATCTTTTTTTGAAAAGTGACAATTCACTCTAGGTAGCCTTGGTAATCACGTATTCCCTTATTTTAAGCAGAAAATATTTGCTTTTAATTACCTATATCTCTATTGAAAGTGTTGTAATGTTTAGTTCTAATGAAAGAACTTGGTAGTGTGGATTTTGTTGTCTTACATGATTGTGTTTAACTACTGAACTTGGATTTGCTCTYGTTTTGTCGATTTGGTAAAAATTATTGAATAGAAATTGTTGTTGTTGTTCAGACAATGTCGAACAGAGCGAAAGTTACACATTTGGGTCGGATYGTAAACCATAAACATATATATTGTACACTTTGGGGACCCCAAATAATTTTTTTTTCATAATGCTCATAATCTTTTGTAAAAAAAAAMTCACAATTAGATATCGATGTTTTTAATGTACCATATTACTCTGTTTGACGGAAAATTCAATAATTTCTCATAATAATTTACGTTGTAGTTCCGTCTTTTTAAACCAGATGATGGGAACACGAATAGGATGATAACATCTTAGGATCATGTAGGTTGCATTAGTTATTGTCAACTATGAATAAAGTAAATTAAATTAGCGATAGTTAAAACGCTTTATTTTGGATTTAAACCAAGGCATAAAGACGTATTTRTTGACGTAAATTAAGGCACTAACCGTTATTAGTTCATAAGAATATGTATTATTGTAATTCGATGATGGTATAATAGCATACTGGTTTATAATGTTGTTTACGGTTAGTATTAAATAAACGCAAAAACGATTTTACTAAGTTAGCATTTAAAACACATTATTTGTGGGATTGCATTTGACGTACAAGTTGGTAGTTTTTGTTACTGAAGAAGAATGGAAAAGTGTTGCTTCTAATGGTTTCTTATTTTCCTATTTTCTTATCCTTTGTTTTTTTTTAATAATTTATGGTATTTGAGTTGTCAGAAAAGAGGCATTGGGAAAAGATTGATGTTGGCAATGATGACTTTTGTTTTGTTCCACTTTTAAGTGTTGTGGGTTTACCGTTGGATTGTTGTTGTAATTTGTAAATGAAAACAAAGAAGTAACCTTTAAATTTTGGACGATACCAAATTCGTTATAATAGACTCGAAGTAGCCTTGTGCAACTTATAGTTCTTGTATTAATCCAATAGAAAATTCGTTTGCGTAACATTTACTTCTAATAATTGACTTATGTTAGCTTAATTTGTTTGTATGTATAATGGTCCACTTTACTGCATCTTGGTTTCATTCGTAAATTTTTGTTTCCATCCATATTACGTTAACTTGCTATAGTAATTTGTAAACAGATAATTCATTTATGTGTAATCCCCAAAGTTTCTATTAAATTTTTATTATTACTATATATGTTTGTGTTTATTGTGATGATTGTAGGTGTTAATGTAAATTGTCGTAACACTTTTCACTTTAACAACATATACGATAAAGGTCGACATATTAGTATACTAGATAATACCGGAGAAAATGCTCGGCTTTTGAATAAAATACAAAATATTATAATTAAATCAAAAGTCGTTTTTTTAATATGTATTATTTCATATTGATATTTTTTTGTGATAAACAATAGAATTATATATGTATATAAGTTAATTAATGTTTGAAGTTTTATCCAAAGTACAATTGTTAACCTTAATTATATGTGTTATGATAATATTTATGCATTAATAAATACAATTAATGATAATAATGATAAATATAATATAATCACTAGAGTGGCGGGGATATGAGGGAAATGCTTCTAGACACAATGATTAGAAAAACTCGTATACATGTATTTAACGCACTGGATCACAAGTCCAATGCTAGTCTATAATGGCACTATGTAAACAACTATAGAAATGCAAATTTCCGAATATTACAACACGTAAACCGCGTGTTGAGGTCTCTTCAAACAACAAAAWTTTTTTAAAACATGATAATAAAAATTAGCAAATTACCTCCGTGAATACATGAATTGCAAGTGTAACTCTTATAAAATACACATAAACCACTATTCATCCGAGACAGATATGCGCAAGCAGCATTCCACACCAAATTTTTTCGTTTTGCCAAGGATAAAATTGTAACAATATGCTTTGCATAATTTATAAAATAATCAAACACTAACCTCTCCCTCATTTTCGTCTGTCACAGACTCTATATCTTAATTGTCACTATTATTCGCTCCTCTCAGCCATCCTTTCTCTCTCCTCATTTCTTCAATTTCAAACACCTATATTCTTTGATTCTTAGATCTACTTGATAATCTAGTTCTGTATTTTGGTTTACCAAATCATGTTTGTCGTTAATTGATCGATGATTTGAGGTCGATTTTGTCTCATGTTGCTGGATTAGTCAATCGATATTGGTCCTTGCTATGTTGTGGACAAGGACAACAAAGATGAGTTGGAAGAATCTGTGTATGTAGCTCTTATTTTGATGAGATGATACGAATTGATGATGAGATGGTTCGAATTGATAATCATGATGATGAGATGAAGATTATATTGTTGAGTTGATGGCGAGTTTCATGCCGTTGTTGGTTTAACATCTGCTTCACTGCTATCGTGCTTCTTATGCTGTTGCTATGTTGTTTTGTTTTAGTCAATTATTTATTTACAAAAATTAGTTAATATGTTTCACAGTAGTTGTTCAAATATTTCGTTAACGTACTTCTTATAATGTAGAAAAGCGATACTCATATTTCAAAAAAGAGTTTGATATCGATCATAAATTTATTTCTTACAATTCATACAAGTAGTACTTCTGATATTGTTCTCGAGTAGTACAAATGTTTCATAAATGTATATAATTATAATTTACATTAGTAGTTCTTATAATTCAGAAAAATGATTGTGGTATTTCGTATAGGTATTTTTAATATTCCGTATTTAAAAATAGTAGTTCTTGTTCTTCGTCTCAGCGGCCTTTTTAATGAAGTTACTTTTACATGTTTTCCTATTCTATGTTGAATAACAAATAGTTGGCATTGGCTTAGTAATTTTAATCCATAAACCACCCAGATCGTAAATGTTTTGTGGTTTTCAAGTATTGTGGTAAAACGTAACTTCTATAACTTAACTATATGGAATTGCGGGTTTTATTTATGTGTAATCCCTGCCCATTTTTATAAAAGATGTATTCATTACCGTAGACGTCCGACTATGGTTTCTTCATAAACCGTACCCTCAACATGTGTTCTGATGTCAATTGTTAATCCAATTTGTTTTCAAGTTTTTGACTTTAGTGCACAACATTGTCTCTCACATCCAAATCATCATTTTGTTTTTAATTATTGTTGTCTAGTTACCGTTAGGCCAATTACCGGAACTACTTAATTGAGAGTACTGTTAAAGTACTTACGCGTTCACAATATTTACGTTTTGCATTAGAGTTTTAGGTTTAATTATTTTATTGCGATTAATTCCGTATTTTGTTTTACATGACGTTTTCGTGTTACATTATTAAGTTTTTGATTTTTCATTGAAAGCGAAGTAGTTAACATTTAACGAATAGAATCTGCTTGAGGTAGTGACTAGAATCTACTTAGTATTGTTGTTATGAATATAACATTTAATAACTTGGTTTTGATGGGAAATGATGACACATGTCATCTTTCCCTTCTTCTTTTTGTCTATTTTCGCCTTAATTCCTTTTTAAAATTAATTTCTAATGAGTAACTTTTATTCCTTTTTGGTTTTTTTGATAAAAAAAATCTACCTACTATACATTAAATAACATATAACTAGTTTTTTGGCCCGACGATGCTCGGGCTTTGATTAATGCATTATACTTAGGTTCTATATGGGAGTAGAATTCGTTATTATCTAAGTATCTAGTCATCTGTAGTAGGAACTATAAATGTTAAGGTGTGAATTTGATGAACAAACAATGTCTAAAAAAATGTATTCGATCTGAACGATGTAGAGTTTTTTTATATTTTGGTCACTGAAAAAGGATAATCAACTTAGATGTAAATGTACTTACTTTTCAAGATTATACAGTTATTTGAAGTACGTATTAATACCTGTTGCAAACGATTGTCATGCTCAAACTTACAGTCTAACACAAGACCTCTTGCAAACGATTGTCTTGATGTTGCAATGTATACTATTTTCTATTATTCATTTTAATGTCTACATAAACTATATATTCCATGAATTTTATTTTTAAATTTATCTTTCCATTTATCACAAGAATTGAAAATAAATGTATATTATTATGGAAAAAATGTTAAGAGTTACACCCGACCGGAGCAGCGCCCGGGCAACATAAGCAATTGGATAGGTTAAGGAATATAAAAAAAACTACTGTATAATGATTGATATGGGATCCACGTGGCACACCCACGTTGAATGAAAGTGACACGTGGCACACTTACATGCAATAGAACGCCTTTTAATAATATTTGTAGATTAGCCAATTACGTAACACGTGTTAAATTCCCACATTTCCCCTTTTTGTTTTCTGTTTTCCTTTTTTAATATTTATTTTCCCACATAAGCAATTCTGAGATAAAGAAAATGTATTTTCCCACAATTGATATTTCCTTCTTTTTTTCTCTTTTCCTTTATTTACCTTCATTGTTATACTTCATAACAAATGAATTTAAAATATTACTACCACTCGTTATCTCCTCCGTTTTATAAATATTGTTTTGCTAGTAAATAACTTGGTGTACGAGGAATTCAAAGGAATGATGACATTTGACAACTTTTATATGTATGTATTTTTTTTTAACATGAATTGTTTACTTATTTGTATCTTGCAATTAATTAGACGACTTTGAAATTCTTCTTTAAAATTATAATTATTTTTACAAAATTTAATATTATGGTGAAATATCAAAGAAAACTTGATTTTTCCCAAAAATAAATATAATCGTATTGTTATCATATTGTTAACTAGATTTTATCATTCTTGTATATCTATCGTTACTTCTGAACATCATAAAATCTAAATTAACTACAAGGTGAACACATGCTATGGACGACCCAAATACTGGTTATATTCAATTTCGTGACCAATCAACCCAACATTTTGTCCATACTTCTTTACTTACAAATGGGACACGTGTAGCAGTGGTACTGGAGGAATAGTGAAGCATGCGGATTAATGACATGGGCAGTTGTTTTTTTAATTTTTATAATTGTTTCTATAAATCTTGGCGCCCTGATCTGAAAATGGCTCCAAGTTTCAACGAAATTGAAAATAAATCCGCCAAAAATTCACCTAAAACGTAACCCTAGCATCTGATTTTTCCCGCTGCGTATAAAAGGGGCAACGACACCAACTCAATTGTTCACAATTCATTGTAAACCGGCSAAAACGCCATATCCATTGCCTTCTGCCTTATTTCCGATAAAAAACCCTGACAGACACCAGTGCACCACAACACCAATTAACCCCACACCAAATATCGCTATTACAAAATCCCAAGGGAACATCGAATGAAATTCCCTTTGCGGAGTACAACTACTTTGTAATCAACGAAAATGGAAGAACTTACTTAACTTCAGAAGAGGTATTCGAAATGGTTTGTTATCCCAACGGAAGGTTTCTACGGAGTTTAGGAGACCTCTAGATGGCAAAAGATGATGGTTATGGTGTCCCTAGCCACCTACCAAACTACAACGACATGAAGGGCATCACTAATCTTGATGATATGTCACAAAAGTTGGAGGTTCTGCTGTTTACAAAAAAAGGCGTTCCGATTTCAAAGTCCTCTTACTTCGACTACATCAAAGACCCAAGTCCATCGTTGGATCTGAATGCACCGTTGTGTCACCTACCGAATTGCGATGTCCAAGTAGATGTTGGAGCGTATACCGATGGCTTCCAGGTATTCTCTGTTCCAAACAACCTATGCTCAATTGGTTTCTCGGTGCAACGTAGATTTATGCTCTTCTATCCGACTGTGAGAGTCCATAGGGTGAGTATTTCGCCCTCGTTTTCTAACAATAACTATAATCTGGTTGATGAGAAAATTGCTATGTGGAATGCGAGGGGGTTGGCAAGACCGTCCTTTTGCAACAACCTCCGTAAAATCGTGCAGCTCTACTCTCCTCTGGTGATCCTAATCAGTGAGGCCAGAGTCTCGCAGAACATTGCAAAGGAAATACTATCACCTATGGGTTTAGAAATGGAGTGGGAGTTGGTAGAGTACTTGGGAACAAGTGGTGGTTTTCTGTTGATGTGGAAAAAGGAATAGGCAAGTGGATATGCAGTTGAATGTGAAAGCAGTGATTGTGTTGTCATGAGAGGAGAAGTAAAGATATAAGTCAATTGTTGTTTCTAATTCATATTTAATTAGTTATTTGTAATCCGATTGAAACGAACAAGTTTCATAAATTGCTTGTAGGTGCTGGTGAACGACGAAGCAGGTGTTAGGGAATGAGGTTGATTCATGGCTTTAGTGTTGTTTCGTGTCCGCCTTAATGGCGTTATTGTTGTTCCGTGTAAGAACGATGATTTGGGTTCAATGTAACTTTTTGTCGTATGTAATTGGATTTTTTATTCGCTTAATGAGGTGTCCATTTGCAAACTTATGTTGTAGACTTGCTGGTAGTTTACAAACATCTACTTTTTAGTTAAAGTCCAACGAGTACAGTTAGAATTGGTAACAGTGGGAATTACATTAGTAGACTTGACTAAGCGCAACTACTAAATTCTGACTGCATTTAATGAATGAGTAGGTTGCGAGGTTGTGCACAATATGCAATGTGGCATTAATAGCAAACATTGGTTATGTTTCACTTACAACATTCGTACTACTCCCATCTGCTTGTGCTTTGGTCTTCAAAATACTTGGGATCAAAGTGTTACAACTATACGTCTTTGTTGAGCGTAATGGCTAGTGAAAAATTTCTGACCTGGAGTCCATTTGACCAGGTTATGGGTGGGGGTTTTCCGACTGAAAAGGTGGTTGAGATCGTTGGTGAAAGTGGTGTCGGGAAGACTCAATTGTGCTTGCAAGCGTTGCTCATCGTTGAGCTACCTTGTGATGTTGGTGGCCTAGAGGGCTCGAGCATTTACGTGCATATAGGTTGTAGTTTTCCTAGTTCAAGGTTGATGCAGATCTCAGAGAAGTTGGATACACTATTTGGGTTGCCTTTCAACCCTCTGGATTATATAAGTGTAAAAAAAGTAAGTAGCGTTGAAGAGGTTCGGGTTCTTTTGACGAATTTGGAAGCACATCTACAAAGAGCAGCAGCCACATCACGACCATATCGCCTAGTAGTGTTTGACACAGTTGCTTCTCTATGTCGAGTCCAGTATGGCAACAATGCATTGGAAATGGCAGCACGGGCAAACTTCTTGAATTATTTAGGAACAAAATTGAATTACTTTGCACGCCAATATAAGATGTCTCGGTGCTATTTGTTAATGAAATCTCGAACTTGGTTTACCCAAGCTTGTCTGAAACCAGTTGGTTTGTCACTAGTGGTAGACGAGTTATACCGTGTCTAGGGCCACAATGGTGTCGTCAAATTGGTTGCTGGCTAATTCTTAGCATCACCTTACAGGAAAATGGTGGCATTATACGAACAGTTCACCGACATGGCTGTAGTCCTCAGCAAACGGCGGAGTATAGTATCTCAGCTCATGGCATTTTCAACGTATAGTTGTATTGTATTTGTATGTTATTTGTTGTTTAGGAATTTCACATGTGTTTGTATCTATAATATGGTAGCCTTTGCAGTTAAAGGCGTACATGTGTTGCTTCCTAGGGGTGTTGCAACCCATTGGGTGTTCACTTGAAATGTAATGATTTCTCGTTGAATAGGTTAATTTTGTTAATTGTGGTACTGTTTCTTCAACCGTTATGGGTTGATCAATATAATTTGCTTCGCAAAAACCTTGATAATCATCTAGTCTTTCGACATTACTCTCTTTACATTATTAAAAATGCACAATTAAAAGGAATGGTATCCAGGTAATTTCCAAACACAAACATGTCAAACAATATCCTAACCAACCTCGGCTTAAGCTGCAATATAAGGCCAGGAATTCACATTACAAACAACCATCGATAACCTGTTCGATGAGATAATTACTTCAAATAAAGGCCAGGAATTGACATTACAAATGAAGCAAAAACACGAATTCTTAGTACACAAGATTATTCCAATATTAAACACATCAACTCAAGTCCAAAAAATCTTCAAGTGTCGTGACGAATGACGACTCCGTGGCTCGTAGCAAACTCATCTTCTACAACAGCAAACCCACTAGCATCACCTAACCCATCAGAAAACGTTACCATCTTCCTTTTTTGACCTTCACATTTCATTCAGCACAAACAACACATGATGCAAACATATCAAACTAATGAATAATGGAAAGCAAGTAACAATCAACTCAGGTTTAGTGGAAAATTTAGCTACGTACGGTAATTTTTTGGGGACCTGCGGGACCGTCTGGTTCTGCTTTGGCTAACCCCTACAACATAACAAAACAACCTATGTCAAAATAACACCTCGGGGACTAGAGTGTATCAGAAAAGCGGCCATAAAGAATTAAAGAACAACAATTTAAATACCTTCTGTCGAGTACAACTATCCTTACGAGGCCTACCCCTCTTCTTCTTCACAACTGACCCRCCAAGACTGTCAGCGCTCTTGGATCCAGCACTCCCATTCTGAGATGCTAACCAACCTGTTTCACACAACGTCTTGAACCTGGTTGCCCTTGGCCTTCCTCTTTTCTTTGGGAGAGGCGGGTCGACAATATCAACCGCCACTGTTGGAGCACTAATAGGAGTTCCACATAGATTTTGGCTAGATTGAGAAAGCAAACCAGGCGAAACACTATCTCTTGCCAAAGACACAGCAACAGTCGGACTAGAATCTCCCGTGTCTGTAGTAGCATTAGATGAAGCATTTGATTTTGATGCATTTGTTTTGGTACTTGTTTGTTGTGCGTCTAACTCGTCATCTTTCTCCTCAGCCGCTCTAGCTTGTTCAACTTCCACTAAAGTTTTTTTTTCATACTCCTCAGCACTAACTTCGTACATCTTTCCGACTTCGCAGCAAGGTGAGACATCTCATCGAACACGACAACCATTCGATCTAGCCTTTTCACCTCCTCTGTCCGAGACAAATCATGGAAAGCTACTCTAACCGATGTATGGCGACGGTAAACATCTTTCCGCCATCTCCGAAGAATGAAAGTCTCCGGTATGTTCTTTATGTGAAGCTTGTCATACAAACGTATCAAATGGCGACACATTATCCCATCAGTTTCAAATTTTTTACAAGAACATTGGGCTTCTTGAGTTTCTATATCAAACTTAACACAGTAGTATGTGTGATCATCTAAAAGAACTTCAAAATTCCTCTTGCTCTTCTTACCCATTTCCTGGTCCACCGCTGCATTATCACCATGTTTCTTCCCCTAAGGCTTCACACACGATCCTCGACCAAGAACTCCATATTCCTTTCGTCTATCGGTCTTTCTTCGTTCACATTTACATACGTCACCCGCTCACATTGCACTTGAAGAGCCCTAAACATCGTTGACGTATATATCTTTCTAAACATCCGCTCTGCTGCATAACCGGTGGAATAACCTCTAGAGTACTTAACATTTGTGTCATCTGCAAATTTTTCCTCCTTAATACGACTCTCCACAGCTGCTATATACTTCTCTCCAAAGTCACAAAACATGGTGTTCGGCCCGACAAATTTGTCAAAAAACTGTGAATACTCTCTGCGTGGACCTCATGCCAGCCCAAAAAAATCGCTCATAAAGGAGGGGACCTACATATGCCGCTCAACAAACAAATTGCCTAGCCACTCGTTGGATTCAAGGTCGTACTCTTTAGTTACAGCAGCCCATCGGCGGTCAAAATCAGTCTCATTCATGCTATTGTACACAACATCAAGAATATCATCCCTAATATCTTCATACCTATGAAAAAAATTCCAATGTTAAGGAACTGCAGACATCCAACAAAAAAAAACATTTCTGATACGACAAATCCCTAAGTATTCATAGGGCAGCTTCAGTGTCACCTTATCATGGCTACAATAGAAAATTAATACGTTTAACAACTCTACAACTAACATATACAAATACTATCACCTAATTGAAACACTAAGAAAACAAATTGCATATGACGTCACGGCATCAAGAAACTTTGGTAAACCGATTGAAAAAAATAAAGGAAAATCAATTTACCAAACATACCTCGAATTGCCACGCAGTTTATACGGCATCTTCTGGGTTATGTGCCAGATACACCATCGGTGTCGTGTGTGCGGCATGGCCACTTCTAAGGCTTTCCTCATTGCCGCACTCTGATATGCCAGAATCCCTTTAGGAGCAATTCCGTCCATGGCTACCAACCATTRCTTAAACACCCACTCAAATGTCTCAGCATCTTCATGACTAATTAACGCACAACCAAACAAAACCGTTTGACCATGGTGATTGACCCCCACAAAATTAGCAAATGGAAGCTTGTACGCATTAGTCAAGTACGTCGTGTCAAAGCACACTACATCACAAAACTCCTTGTACGCCTCCCGACTACGGGCATCAACACACATGAATTCTTTCATAATACCATCAGAATCCAAACGATGGCTATAGAAAAAATCACGATTGTCACTCTGCATCTTATTAAAGTACGCAACCAATGCATTACAATCACCACCCTCCATCTTCTTCTTTCGTTTAGCATTTACAATGTGCCTTAGATCCCGCTCTATGAAAGGAGTGTTTTCAGGCCCACCCCTCTCATTTTGAATACAATTGTTTATGTTTGACACAGTAGATCCACTTTTAAAATCGTTCTCAAGTCTACGAGCAGCACTTCCACTAAACGCCTCCATGCGATACTATTTCACTAAGTTCACTTTGCTAGGACTTGGTTGGTGATTATTATGCTCCAACACAACGGACCTCACAACCCATTCCTTTCGTTGGTTTATAGATGCGTACACCATGGCACCACAAAAGCATTTCTTCGACATCCGCTTCTTAGGTTTAACCAACTCCTTCCTAACATCATCCACCTGATTTGGGTTCTTTGCTAACTTATTTGCTTTTTTAATAGACTTCATTTCAGGCGAACCATACGACTCACAACACCACTTCGTTGCACGCCTTTCTTTATTAACATTGAACGAACTAGCCACTCTTGAAATACCAAAGCCCTTTGACTTCACATACCTCTTGTACATAGCCTCAACATCAAGYATAGTCGGATATACCATTCCAACTTTGGGTACCAACACAGGAATGTCATCATCCGACTCATTTCCTTCGGCTAACCTATCCTGCACTGCAGGAGTGGCTGCGTTCCGTGCCAGCAACCTAGGACTCCTCCGTGGAACAGACAAATTACACCCACCTTCACCTAAACCACCACTGCCATTACGGTTTGGTGTACTCACACTCAAACTGTTTACATCTGCCCTAGCAGCAACATAACCAAATTAATATATCAATATCAACAATCAAAACACCCATTATTTTTAGCGTCCTATTACACCAATCTAAGTTGCAATACACAACAACGCATTCGATTATAACAACTATCTCACTAGAATGACAACAACCCAACGATGTGTACTGACATAAACCATTACCACACTGAAATCAAAACCAAACATAGTGCAAACAACATATCGTAATAATCAATCTATGCATCTAAACACATTTCACAATAACCAAATAAATATTATCATAATACTGATGTATCAAAAATTTGTTTAAAGCCCTTAAAATTGCAAAATCACTAAACATTAGCTAAGACATCGCAATTCAAATTGCAGAAATCATAGCAACTTACAATTCACACTAATTAACAAATGGATAAACACTTACATCAAACAAGAATTGATTCCACAAAACGACAAACCAAATTTAACAACTAAAATTATTCAAACTTATAAGCTTAACTCCGATCACTGTAACCAACAGATTATTACCATAATGCTACTCAATCAAAAAATAAATTCCGCCCCTAATAATTCCAGACTAATTCAAAATTTGCTAACAAGATACAATTCGAATTGAACAAGATATACCGACATAACATGCACACTAGTAAGCAAAAGAATCCACACTAACATCAACCACAAATACATTCGACAAATCCAAATAACAACAGTATTAATCTAAAACGGAATTCGACTAACCTCTTCCACAACCATCCGTACGATCGCCATCACTGCAACCATCGTCTTCAACTACAACACCTTCCATCACTGATGTCAGCTACAGTAACCAACCCCCCCCCAAAAAAAAATTGAATGAAAACCGATCGAAAGAGAATTCGGACAAGTCAAATGGGGAAGAACAACAAATGGGACATAACAACACGCGTAAAAAGCAAAGCAAAACAACCATGGTTAAGCAGGGCCCATTAAAGGAACCGTTAAATGTATTACACCGTAACTTTAGTCCATCCAAATATATCACGTGAATCATTAATTAATATTACCGAAATTACAAAGTTTGCCCCGATATAAGGATAGTTGGTTCATATCAGTTATGAACTAGTTACAGCTCTTTTTTTTGCCACTATTTTAACTTCGCTATCAGACTATAACTTTGCTATCGGTGATAGCGAATTAGCAATTTTTTTAAAAAAAAATAAAATCAAAATCGAACCTAGGTTGGCGATATGTAAGGAAATATTTTTAGATGCGATGCAAATTGAGAATTATGAAACTAATTTGCAATATTGAAGGAAAAAATTCAAAATTTCTCATGTACCAAATTCCGAATCTTTCCAACGGGTAGCAAGCCACTGAAGCCAGCAATTCAGTGGCAACTCCGTTGGCTTCTAGTATCATGCAGTTCCTCTGAAATTCAGTTTTAAATCATCAAAATTTTGAAATAGGAAGAAGAAAACTCCAAAATAAAAAGTGGGGTGACATAACAAAACTGCCATTCATTACTTATGCTGTTAATTTCGATTATAAACTCTTTTCTTTGTTTTTATACTTCATCTTTTTGCTCTCTTGAAAACACAGCTTTTTAGCTGAACTCAAGCTCTCAACTTGAAGCACCCCATTTGAGTTTTTGAAGCAAAGTTTGAAGAGAAGAAATACCCAGTTGAGCAAATTCAGCAATGGCAAAAGGGTCGAGCTCAAAAACGGTAGATAAGGCTAGTAAGCAGAAGGACGCAAGTTCGAATCCTGCTAACAACAACAACAACAACAACAACAACAACAACAACAACAACATTGAGCCATTTGTTCCAAGGAGAGACCATAACCCAAGAGACTTGAGATCTTGGGCTAAAAGAACTGGCTTTGTGTCCTTTTTCTCTGGTGAAACATCAGCTTCTGCTTCAAGTAGCAGGAATTTCAGGAATAATGGAAGAAGTGCAAATGGGTCTAATTTGGGAAGGGATGATAATCAACCAACTGAGGGGAGAGAAACAAATGTTGATATTCAGAGGAATGGGAATGAGAATGATGAAGAAAGGAGGGAATTCAATGGGAATGCTAATGTTATGGGTTCTATAAATGAGGAAAGGAACGCTAATGAARCTGGAAATGAAGTAAAAGAAGAAGTTGAAGGTGAAAATGAAGTGGGTTTTTACGACAAGTCTGCCAATGTTGAAGACCCGACTCTTGGATCACAGTCTGGGACTTTCAAGGTTAAATGTGGAATTGTGGATAATCCTGGTTTTGGTGCGTTAGTATGTTCTCAAAATCTCAATTCTGTAATTTTATATTGATATTTGGAAATTTATGGGTGAATTAATGATGTAGCAATTTGCTTCTATATAGTTCATGCAATCTCTAAAACATTCTTGAATCTTTGTGAACTTTTGCTCCAAATCTATGACTTTCAACTTGTTAAGGAAATATAATTATGCTAGATTTTGGGATGTGATTTGCTTTTAAGAATAAAATATAGTGACTGCCTACCTGTGAGTATGAATGTTATTCTAGTTATTATTTGAGGGAACATGTTTAGATAAATTGACTTGTGGAAGAGAGAAAAAACATAGATGAGGTAGAAGGTTCTGTTGGAACTTGGTGATTATGTGTTCCAAAGTAATGCAGTATTGTTTGATTGGTGATTGTGTTCCAAAGTAATRCAATATTGTTTGACAGGTGATTATGCCCTCCAATTAGAATAGGGTGATTCCAATTTAGATGATTGAATGACTGAAATAAGAAACGTGATACTCCGCATATGTCTATGCACACAGGCCTTGATGCTTGAAGAACTTAACATGCTGCTCTATTGGTTCAAATATCATGAACTTAAAGTTTGAAACATTTGAGGCTATTGAGTCTGCTACTCTGCTAGCAAGATGCATCTCATGACATAATAATCTATGTTGCATTGTAATAATGATAGTATGATTCGTATCAGATTTTGTGCTAGTTGCTGCTGACAATGGCTGTTATTTGTTTCTGTATGGCAGTCCCAGTTATCTATTATGGCATCCAGCATTATCTCTCACTTGCTGGTTCACTTGTTTTTCTTCCTCTTGTAATGGTACCAGCTATGGGTGGAACAAATGTAAGTATCTTCTTATGCTTATCTAGAATTAATATTGTCTTAAAGAAGGGGATGCATTGATGAACTTTGATATGTTTTCACATGAAATAGAAAGACACTGCAAATGTTGTGTCCACAGTGTTGCTAGTGTCTGGCCTCACAACGCTGCTGCATTCATTCTTTGGGACTCGTCTTCCACTGGTGCAAGGAAGCTCATTTGTATATTTGGCTCCAGCACTTGTAATTATGAACTCTAAGGAGCTTCGCAATCTTACAGAACATGTAAGTATTGCCTATTGACCCTATTGTCAGTGTATGTGATTTGTTCAGTGGTTGAACTGTTTCTTAGTGATTGCCTTTAGCAAACATTTTTCTGTGAAAAAAAACACGATGATTTAATTGATGGTCGACATTATGATTTTATCAGGGTATACATTGTACTACAAAATACATAACACAATGATTGTAGTGTGTTATGTTCAGCAATGGTAAGATAAACAACCTAGAAAGGGGCTAATTACAAAATATTGGCTGTTAATTTATCTGAATGATTGGTTTATCTATACATATTTATCGTTAATACTATTGGATGAGCCTGGTATACATTGTAGACTTGTACTATTTCAAGCTAGAAAGTTCTGTGCTTCTGTGGGAATACTCAAAAAGGGTACGGGCTATTTCTGATCATTTATGATGAGCCTGATGTTCTATGATAAGATGGAAACAAGTTCATGTTGACTATCTTTGGTATGCAAGCAACACCCAACTGATGCTTTGTAATATTGCTAATTAGTCGTTCGGTTCCTGTCTCCTTAATACATGGCCAAAGTCATTATTTTAGTTTCCTTGATGATTATTTTATATGCATACATCGTTATGGTTGCTGCTCCAATGACAATCTCTTTCTCTATCTTTATACTTTTTAATGAACTACAGAAATTCAGGTACACTATGAGAGAACTACAAGGGGCTATAATAATTGGATCACTTTTTCACAGCATCTTGGGATTTAGTGGCCTCATGTCTTTTCTATTAAGGTATGTTGAAGTTTCATTTAGAAGTACGAAGTAATTTTTTTGGAGAGTCTAATAGGCTACTATATTTCCATCGTTACTTGACAGTTGACACATCATATGTTCGTATTGTTCTCCATTCTGCAAGCAATGTGTTTTAAGATTACTGCTTAACTCATTCTATTTGTCTCTTGCAGGCTTATAAACCCAATTGTGGTTGCACCAACAATATCTGCTGTAGGTTTAGCATTTATCAGCTATGGGTTTCCTCAAGCTGGAAGTTGTGTTGAAATAAGCATACCTCAAATTCTGCTGATTCTTTTATTCTCTCTGGTGAGCTGTTTCATTACTAAGTGTAGACTTTTTGTAATTATGAAGTAAATGACATTCATTAGTTGTTTCTCTTGGTCATCTTTGCTAACCACAGGGGTAAATGGATTTGTGATTGGTTAATTTCTGACACCTAATTGACATTTGCTTCTTTCTCTTGTTTCCCTATTTTCAGTACATTCGAGGAGTGTCAATTTCAGGACACCGAATATTTCAAATTTATGCGGTATGTATATCAGTTTCCACTTTAGCTTGTTATATTTTCTGCATGGTGATTGATTGATAGTGTTATTATCAAGCAATGTAGGATGAACAACCTGCATGTACCATGTAGTCCTTACACTCTAGCACACCTTGTAGTGGCAGCCTATATCTATTTTGATGCCTATCCTTTTCCTTTTGTTTGTCTGGGTCTGGGATAACCTGTTTGTCGGTGATATTCTTTCAGATATATAAATTACAAAATAAAATAATTTCATGTTTTATCCATGCAATCTTATTTATCATGCTGTTCAACTTGAGATTATGATAGTTTTATAACAGATGTGAGAAAACCAAATCAACGATTGATGAGAGCATGTACAGAATTTACATGGTTTGCCATAATGTGCTGGGTACGTCCATAGGCGAGGAGAAGTTTTTTTGCTTTGAGGATATTCATAGTACATAATTAGGCTATGTTACAGAAGGGAGGAGTTACGTCCCCAATTCCCCGTGAGGCCGTAATGGACTGCTGGGTTAAGGCATATTCCAACTGATGATATTGAATAGCTTTTGTTATGCATCAAGAAGTTGGATTTTTCCTTTTTTGTTGAGCGGAAGTTTCTTTTTCATATGCTCCATTAAATGTCAATATTTGTCACTTGAACCAAATTTACAGCCACTGCAAGTTATGTTACAGTCAGTTTGTCCCCCCCCCCCCCCCMCCCAAAAAAAAAAAAAAAACTACGAAGACGAGCTTCTCATCTGTCCCACTTCATTTTTTCCGGTGATGACATCTCAGTAGGAACTATGAAGATGAGCTTTTTGGTTTTTCTCGACTGTTGTAAATAAGCCATTTTTTCCTGGAAAATTATCAGGATTTAGATTTGATCTTGGCCTTCGTAAACTTTTGCAGGTTCCCCTTAGTGTTGTAATTGTATGGTCATATGCCTTCATTCTGACAATCGGTGGAGCATACAATGTCAAAAATTGCAGCTCTAATATCCCGAGTTCAAATATCTCGGTGAATGAGTGCATGAAGCATGCAAATTTCATGAAGCACTGCCAAATAGATGTTTCGGATGCGTGGAGTGCTTCTGCATGGGTCCGGATTCCGTACCCACTGCAATGGGGCGTTCCTATCTTCCGCTTCAGCACTTCTATCATCATGATCGTCGTCTCACTTGTTTCATCATTAGATTCGGTAAGTCTGTTACTTTAGTGTCTGATCATATTCTGTGGAAAATTCCAGTGTTTTACAACAACCAAATGAACTTCAAGCATTGACTATAGCTGGAAACTGTATTGTTTGAAAGTAACAAGCATATTGTTTGATTGATTGGCACTAAGTTATCTTTTTACCTATGTTACTCGAACTCTTTCATTTAACTCATGTACCCGTGTCGACTCGCCTCGTGTCGGACTCCGACACTTGACACTTCATTTTTTAACTAAAAACACTATTTTTTCAAGAAAATGAGCGAGTCCGACGCTTGACACCGACACAAGACACCTACACCGAGTCCATGTAACATAGCTTTTTACTGCCCAGTTAACAAATACTCTTATGTTTTCACACTGTCTTAAGCATGCCGATAACCTTTAAAGTTAAATCATAAATTTGTCTTTTAAAATCTTGCAGGTTGCTGCGTATTATAATGCATCATTACAAGTCAACTCAAAGCCTCCTACCCCAGAAATTGTGACCAGAGGAATTGGGATGGAAGGTTTTTGTAGTTTACTGGCTGGACTGTGGGGTACTGGAAGTGGATCGACAACTCTATCTGAGAATGTACATACCATCAGCATAACTGAGGTCGCCAATCGAAGGGGTGTACAGCTTGGTGCTGTCCTATTGATCTTATTATCATTTATTGGTAACTACAGCTTTCTACAACCATTAATCAGACTTCTATGCTGCGTCCTTTCATATTTGATTAAAATTTGAAAGTTATGAACTTATGCCATTACTAGTCACTTGATGTATATAAATTTGTTGTGACTCCAGGAAAAGTAGGTGGTATCCTTACCTCCATTCCACAAGCACTTGCTGCTTCTGTGTTGTGCTTCATTTGGGCCCTCACTATAGCTCTTGGTCTCTTAAATTTGCGTTATACTCAAGCATCTAGTTTCCGAAACATGGGAATAGTTGGTGTTTCCTTGTATCTTGGATTTTCCATCCCTGCATACTTCCAGCAGTTTGAACCTGAGATCTACCAAATTCTTCCCAACTATCTGATTCCATATGCAGCAGCATCCAATGGGCCAGTTCATACTGGTAGTAAACAAGTAATTGCCTTTATTTATTTATTTTTCGGGAAATTCCATTCATAACATTAAGTTTCTGCATTTTCCATTTGGTAATTGGTACCCACAATTAGGCAAGTCCTCAACAATAGATTGAAGGCTTACATTGTGTACTAATATCCAAATCTACCTGGAAACTTATCTATTGAGTGTTTTTAATCGCCCTTTTCTTTGTTGGAGTTGTTCAGTAAATTTGGTTCTCGTTGTTAAATTCCTTGTGAAAGTTGTGAATGTGTATGTCTGAACTTGGTATGGTTATCTACTTTAAAATTCCTTATCAAGTCTTGAATTCATGATGTATTTCATCTCATATTTTCATGTGATGCCTATGTAGTGTCCAATAGAAGCTAAGTTTTTTTTAAAATAAAAAAAATAAAAAAAATTGGACACATATTGAAGCATGTGACAAAATCTGTGCTTTTTTTTTTTTATCGAGTTCTTGTTCATTTATAAATTCTTGCCCATCTTATCGTATGTCCCCATTTTCGTGGAGCTGACTCTTTCTTTTTCCTTACATGTACCAGCTTGATTTTGCACTGAATGGTATCTTGTCTATGAACATGGTGGTGAGCTTCTTGATAGCATTTGTGCTGGACAATACTGTTCCCGGAAGCAAGCAAGAACGAGGAGTATATAAGTGGTCAACTTCTGAAGATTTGACTACTGATGTTTTTTCTCATGCTAGTTATAAGTTACCTAATGGAATAGTTCGTGCTTGTTCCTGGGCTAAATGCCTAGGTGTGTGASCTGAGAAGTCTATTCTTGGCTGCTCTATTATCCATTTGCTTTTTATGTTGTCCCTTTGACCTGAGAAATCTAAATGTGTAATGGCTCAACTGGATGAAGGATTGCATATGAAGTATGTACCAGATTTTGGGATSTTTGTACTAGAGCGCCGTTAGAGTGAAAGTTAATTTAGCAAGCATGCAGCTGTAGGAAACCTGTGAAAAGTATGCTTATTGGCATTAATATAGTGTAGGACCGTATGTGTGACAGAAGGTWGGAACATGGAAGTGAAGTGTGAATCAATTCAAAGAGCAATGTCTGTTTATTCAACACAAATTAATGAAAAAGCAATTTCACATGTACTCTTCTTTCCATCTTYGATCCACTTGAAAAGAATTTCTATTTCATGCTAATTAACCCTGTTTACAAGTGGTTTTACTTTTCATCAGGGTTCACTCATTTCATCCAAGAAGGGATAATCAGTGTAACCCACGACAGGATCATGGGTGTAAAACGTAGCAGCATCATATGCATTCAATGGTGCATCTATCTCAAATCGACGAACCAAATCTGGGTTAGAGAGGAAAACCCGGGCATAAGCAATCAAATCAGCATCATCTTCAGCAATGGCCTTCATCCCCAACTCTTTGTTGAATCCTCCACTAATCATAAAGGTGCCGTGGTATGCTTGTCTGATTTTTCTCAGCAGCTTGGCTTCTTCCACACTAATTCCATGGGTAAGTGTTCCTGCTTGGATTTGCAAGTAAGGGAGTTTAAGCCCTATTTCTTCTTGCTGTTGGTTTAGTCTTTCCACCACTGCTAAGCCCAGGGCAAGTGGATCCGAATCATGTGAGTCTTGGGTGTACATAGTTGGGGATATTTTCACCCCTACTCTCTCAATCCCAACAGCTTCAATTACAGCTTTGAGTGTCTGCAACAAGAATCTGCATCGATTCTCAAGGGAACCACCATACTCGTCTGTCCTATCATTGACTCCATCCTTCAAAAACTGATCAATAAGGAAGCCATAAGCTGCGTGAAGCTCAACCCCATCAAAACCCGCTCGAATGGAATTAATGGCTGCTTGGCGATATTCATCAATGATCTTTGGTATCTCAGAAGAAGCTAAAGCTCGGGGAGTTGAATAATCAGATGGTGATCCGTCAGGCAATATTACTTTCCATCTGTTTGTTATTGGCTGATTTGTTGAAGATATTGGTGCTACTCCTCCAGGTTGGTATTCTATACCACAAGAAATAGAGTGTCAGGTAATCTCATTTTGATTATCTTGTTATTGACATCAAATAATATTATCTTCTTAAGGCATGTATTGAAAATCTTGATCACAGATGATTTGTTGAGTTGAATGATAATTTGGCAATAGAAAGGATTACAGTTTAACTGGTGACCTACTATGTCTCAGAGCATATCAACTGTTTTAGCTGCATCAAAAGTAAAGTTGATCTTATAAAGTTGGAGTTGAAATTCCTAGGAAATGATCAAATGAAAGCTTGTTTTGCTGATCAGTGTGAAAAGTTCTACCTTCTTAATTCAAGGATACTATGAGAAGTTGAGAACATCCCTTTGTCAACCGAAAATCATCTTAGATTTCTACATCCCAAGAACTTGAACTTTGTGTAACTCTTTGTCAACTAAACTAAAACTAACAATTGAGAGGTACAGAAAATTTTATAGAGTAATGGATATTGATATACCATAGTGTGAGGCACGCCCGACATGCCACAATTGACAGAATATGTAAGCACCTTTGGCATGAACAGCTTCTGTAACTTTCTTCCATGCCTCGACTTGTTCCACCTGGTAAATCCCTGGGCAGTGCGGATATCTGCAGATATTGACTCTTGTAGGATTATTAATTCATCCCTGATAAGAACTTCCTATGATGCATCTGAAATTATCCTTGTAAATATTTATTGAATTTCATGATTATATTTAAAGACAGTTAAATGTGTCCTGATACTAGAAGAGAGGTTTACCCATGCGCAGTGGGAGAGATGAAAGTGCCCTCAGAAATAATAAGTCCGCCATTGGTAGCACGCTGAGAGTAATACTCAACCATGGCTTCATTAGGGATGCCATTTATGGCACGACAGCGAGTCATAGATGCCATAACTACTCGGTGAGACAGGCTTAGCTCCTTCACCTTCCCTGTCTTGTATGCACTCAGCAGATCATTCTTCCCCATCACCTCTTCCTCACCTGTTTTTGCTCTACTCTTCTTTGTGACTTATATCTTTTGTTCAATTGAGTAGCATACAAGTATTTTTTTTCATTCTTTTAAAGATTGTTTTCAAAGTGGTTGTTATTAGTCAACAATCAACATTATGATCCTTTGATATGATAATATTTAAAACTAATCATTACCATCATAATCAACAATCAACTTGAGAGTCATGACTCATGAGCCCCCTACCTCAACTGATTCATGACCTCCCTATTGCTAAGAATGCTAACCAATTCACTCAATCATTGTGTATGGTTAACTAGAATGCCATGCACGTGATCCTGATCTCATTCCTATGGTAGGCTCAAATACAATATGTATTGACATTTGACAAGTTTACTAAAGTTTGTGTGTATGTTTTATGACGCAGTTACAAGGGCAATGATGTGGACGAGATTTGATCTCATGTCTTGGGCACCACTTTCTAAGACTTTAATTAATCGAATTAATTGACATCCACCAATAATGTTTTTATGTGAATAACTTATGTTTTTTTTACTTCATTGGAAACGGTCACGACTGAGGATTTCAAACATGGTATTCTATCATTAATTAATAGTAAAACTTTATGATAGCAATTAGCAATATTGTCAATGCAACCAATCAATATACCATAGTTGACATTGATGATAAAATATTGTGAACCAACTAATTTTTTGACCGGAGCAGGCGGCCGGGGCCACATAAGTACAAAACTACATAAGTGAGGATTCTTTTGGATTTTTCCTTGTAAAAATAATTTAATCAAACCTGGTGAAATACAAACTTCATTCAAGTTAAAAAGAGCTTGAATTCGTAGAGAAACTACTGAAAAATTGTAGCTAGCCATCCACCATATGTGCAATTCCAGAGTCAAATTTCACAAGCCATTCACTCGAAATCAGGACATACTCCCCTAGTTAGTAAACTACCTTATCAGGGCTTTACTGTTTTTCATCCAAGAAGGGGTAATCGGTGTAACCCACTACAGGGTCATGTGTGTAAAATGTTGCAGCATCATAAGCATTCAGTGGCGCGTCAATCTCAAACCTGCGGACTAAATCAGGGTTCGAGAGGAAAAGGCGAGCATAAGCAGTCAGATCAGCATCACCTTCAGCAATGGTCTTCATCCCTAGCTCTTTGTTGAATCCACCGCTAATCATGAAAGTTCCCTGGTAAGCTTTCCTGAGTTTTCTCAGCAGCTCAGCTTCTTCCACTGTCATTCCATGAGCTAATGCCCCTGCTTGGACTTGCAGGTGGGAGAGCTTAAGCCCTTGTTTTTCTTGCAACTTGTTGAGTCCCTCCACTATAGCTAACCCTAGGGAAAGCTGGTCAGAATCATAGGCATCTTGGTGGTACAAAGTTGGAGATATTTTCACCCCAATTCTTTCAATTCCAATCGCTTCAATAACAGTATCTAAAATATTCATCAGGAATCTGCATCGGTTGACATTGTCCTATCATTGACATTGTCCTTCAAGAACTGATCGATGAGGTATCCATAGGCTGCATGAATCTCAACCCCATCAAAACCAGCTCGAATAGAATTTATGGCTGCATCACGGTAGTGACCAATGATCTCCGGGATTTCTGCAGAAGCTAGAGCTCGGGGACTTGAATAATCAGAAAATGATCCATCAGGTAACATTACCTTCCATCTGCTTGATATAGGCTTGCTAGTGCAAGATATGGGTGCTGCACCTCCTGGTTGGTATACTACACACAAACATAAGACTATTTATGCAATTGCATATTTGAAAACTGTCATTACCTATTACTGTTTTAGGAAATCTGACGGATTTTCTGGACTTTGATCACAATGATTATATGACTATTATTTCTAGACGAAAGATTGTATAATTAGTTTCCAAATAAAACATAAATTGCAAATCATATGTTAATTGGTAGCTAGTTGTACAGATGAAGAGTGGTGAGTAATGTTAGATACCATGGTGCGAGGCACGGCCAACATGCCACAATTGACAGAATATGTATGCCCCTTTGGCATGTACAGCATCAGTGACTTTCTTCCAGGCCTCAATCTGTTCTTCCTGATAAATTCCTGGGCAGTGAGGGTACCTGCAGAGAAAGAGTCCTCTCATCTTTTCTATCCTTTGTACTCCGTATTAACTTTTCTTTAAATATACTACCTACGTAACATAAATCTTGCAACGATTAGACATTTTTCCCCTCTACTTTATGTCAAATCGTTGCGAGAATTGTATTACGGAGGGAGTATTTTACGTGCTACATAAAAATGAACATTTATCCGTATCAGAGATGGGCAAACAACTATAATCTCAGAGATATGCAGCAGGACATGATCACATGAAGTGACTAAATTATTGGATGTTTTGATCAATCATACAGCAGAACATAATACTAACAAGTGAATCAAGACGTGAATTAATAATAAGCCTACCCGTGAGCAGTGGAAGAAATGAAAGTGCCTTCAGCAATCAGAAGGCCACCACGAGTCGCGCGTTGAGTGTAATACTCAACCATGGCATCATTAGGGATGCCATTTAAGGCCCGACAACGAGTCATAGCCGCCATAACTACTCGGTGAGAGAGGCGTAGCTCCACCACTTCTCTCATCTTGTATGCACTAAGCAGATCCCTTTTCTCCTGCATTACTTCCTCCCCTTTCTCTTCCTTCAGCTCCTTCTTTTTCAGTGTCTTTTGGTGAATTGGTGGTAGTGCCAGGAAGGCAGTGAGTTTTTACGCAGCGAAGCTATCCAAAAATCAAAATTACTGTATGCGAGATTGTGGATGTTATTGAGTCTTTTGAAGGAAAGAATTGTAAAATTCTACTTTCCCCAACATTTGTGGTTCTTACAAGTACATCCCAGTAGTTGTCAGTAGACAGACTTGTCAGTTGTCACGCAGCAATAGAACAAAATGTACCCCATCATGGGTAAGAGTACAGGCTATGATTTGGATTCATTCCAATTCACTGTTACACATCAAGGTAAGAAATACTCTTCAGTATGTATAATTCAAAGCTAAAAGGATAATAATTTGGTTCGTTCACAGTAAGACAACAACCATAATCTGTTTGTATGTTCGTAACTTCGTACTACTCGTTCGGAAAATGGTTGAACCCAAATAAAACGATCATTAACATTAGAAATATTTATATAATATAGTATGACATGATAAGGGTTACCAGTCAGAATTTGCACCCCTGAGGCAACAATAGCATATATCAGAAGACATACATTTGTAAATACACCATGCTATTTTCTCATTCTGTACATTATCATGCTGTATAATTAACAGAGTATTAGTGAACCAAACGTATCCTAAACAAACTTATTTGACAAACACATGTGGGATACCAATAGAATGCTTGTCGAGACGTCCAGTATCTCCATCATCTGAAGAATCCATATTTTCCAGTAGACACATTAACTTACCTGTGAAAGAAGAAAAAAAAGGAGAAAAGAAAGAATATGTAGCTAGAACATTTAAGAGAAAAATAAAATAAAATAAAATAAGAAATTAGTAGTATTAGTGTATTAGGATGAGCTATTACGCCAGTCCTGGATGAGAAAACGAAGGTTTTTGTTAGGGACGAGATGTTTATGCTTTAGCTTCTGGTTGGTCACTGGAGAAGCATCGTGCCCCATCCGCAACCATTCTTCTATGGCTTCTAGCTCATATGAGTATCCGTCCGCTGCTAAATGTGGATTTTCCATCACTACCTGAAAAGTCCAAATAAATGCATATTTACTATTTTTAGTATAATGTCATCTTCAGTAGTTTGCGAAAAAGTCTGCAAGAGTAATAGAGGCAAACCTGCTGTATCGGGCAGAGGAAATTGGTAGGAGCATTACTCCACTCACCAGAGGATATACCATATACACTTCCCTTATGATGTTCTCTCCTTGTTATCACTTCATCAGCTTTCTTCCTCAGCTCATCCAACTTTTCTGTCACAAAATTCATCATCACTCCTGCACTAGTCTCCATGTTTACTGACCTACATTTCATTGCTAGCTCCACTACCTCCTCTACCAAGTCCAAAGGCCAATCACCCGCATTTTCATCCAAGACTTCAAGGATGGTCTGTTTATCGATCATCATTGCCTCATGATGGACCCCAGCCCACTTCCTTCCTGTAAGAAGCTGAAGCAGCAAGTCTCCGAAAGCATTCACATTAGCTTGAATGTCAGATTCATTACAACATGGTGTGAGCACGAAGGACTGAAGCTTGGCCACAAAATTCCGGTCTAAGAAGATGGCGGAAGGATTAAGCTCAGTACAGACTATGGGCCTGGGCTCTGCCAAGTGAAGAAATCTGAGGCCCAAGCTGACTTGTGCTGCAATCTGGATCCTTTGGTGCCATTGAAGTGTCCTGGCTTTTGTCCTTGAGAATATGATGTCTCGTAGGCAACCGTTGTGCATGTACTCAAAAACTAAGCACCTGAGCTCCAAGCAAAAGCCAATGAGTGCTGTGATGTAGGGATGCCGGATGTTCGTTAGGAGATTCACCTGTTTTAAAATTTAAAAGAGTTAGTCATCTTATTTTCCTTGTCACCCCCAACATTAAATTTACAAATATTCAGAAAATAATCAAAATACCAATATGATATGATCAATTGGGAAGCTCTCTAGAGCAAATAAGAGGTACCTTCGCTTGGAATATGTCTTGGGACATTTCAACATAGGAATCAAGAAACTTGACTGCTACAGACATGCGATGGACCCGGCCTTTGTACACACTAGTGCAATCTCGGTCACTTGTCAATCTCCTATAGGTGGCAAAATTATCGGTAGCCAATCTGATCTCGTCTGCACTGAATTCTCTGTAACTGCAGCTTACATGATCACTCATCCTCGTAGCCAAACCAATAGCATCTTTTTCTTTGCAGAAATCAATCCTACGCTGGAATACATCTCTCTGCTTCCTCAGTTCCTCTATTTCTCTCACCAACTCACTTCTTGTGTTAGCTGCATTCTCTAACTGCGTCTCAACACCCCTCTTTGCAACTGAGGAGACTTGAAGTTTGTTTGACAGCTCAGATTGGAGCTCGAGCAATGAGTTTAGCCTGTTTTTGCTCTCTTCAACATCTACTTGGATTTCATGAATATGCTCTTTTGTGTTGTCTATTTCTCTGTTTAGGTCGTTTCTTGTTGAAATCTCTTCTTCTATATGAGCTTGGAGTTGCTCTGCCTGCACAAATTATTTTGTGTTTTTATTCAACGTTTTGATTATGGATTTTTTTAGAGTAGTTCAGAAATTGAAGTACCCGGTGGTTGCACAAGCAAATAGCCCAGGAAGCTTTTGCTTGTCTGTCAACTTCTGCCTTGGACAATCTTTTATTAGACTCAATCACACTACATGCTGCTTGTAGCTCGTTTTTCAAAGCTTCAATTCGGTCACCGGGACCCTGAAGGTAAAGAACAGTTAATGTGTTCAGAAAAGTCAGGATAATTATAATCAGGTATCTAGACTAGGTGCAGAAAATGTACTCCAAGATTACAAAAATAAACATCCAGTGCACTCTGCTCAGAGTTTGTGCAGTATACGTTGAGGTTTCGGTCTGCACACAACAAATATTTTTAATTATACTTCTACAAGCAAACATTTATATTTAATGGCTTAACTCTACCACAAATGAAAGAACGATTGAGGATTAGAGATCTCATGTGCGTAGACATGTCTATTTCAGTCTAATCCATCTGTCTATATCTTGTAATGGTTTGATACCTAACTACAACTTTAGATACTCATAACTAAGAAATGTAGAAAGTATTAAACAGCGAATTAAAGGAGTTGCAGATTTCACAAGGTTAAGTGTGAGTGACAGTGTAGTCAAGCTTATCACAAGTGAACAAAGATACAGATTCAGAAAAAATGTTAGTTTTTGAAGGAAACAAAGGTACAGATATAGAAAGTTGTAGTGTGCTGGAATTGGACAAATTCCATTATTTCTACTACCCTCCGCAAGGGAATTGCTAGACAAGTATGATTACTCAACATATAATTTCTGCATTTCTCATTGAGAGGAATTAGTGTAGCTTTCATCTATCACACATGTGCTCTCAAACAGGACAGCAGGAAGCAGTCAATCACTATCTTCCAACTGGCCAAGTACAGGCAGGGAAGCCTGATTTTGGCTTATTTGGGTTGTTTCCAGCCCGAGTGCGAGCCTTTTCTAGAGGGAAAGAGAGGAGGGGCAGAAGAGGACAAGCTCTAGTAGCTTTTGTGAGCTATTTTGACTGCTCAGATCAATTTCTCAGGTTTGTGCCAATATCTAGCCCAGTGCATCAGTGCATCAGTGCATGATGAACTCCGCTACACTTCTACCCCCTTAGAACACCATCTTTTCGGTAGACAACAATATGTACGGACTATCAGAGTTTCAAATTACCAGAGTATTAAGCTAAAAAGGCATGAAAGTCTCCACAATAAACATGACTTCTTGCTTCAACAAAATAACTCACTTTTCTTCCATTAATATTCTAATGCTTCAAAAGTCAAAGGAGGAGAAAAAAAGCATGAAAGAGGTCCCTAAAAAAATAAAAAGGGTTGGCAATACAAGTCATACATCCAAGCATCATCTTTCAGCAACTACTCATTTAACTTCAAAATAAGGCCAAATACATGATTCCAAAAGGAATAACACATAAGTTGGTTGCTAAGACATACCTGAATACAATCAGCAATACTGTCTTGCTCACTTGGCTTATTCACATTTTCCTCTACATTATCTTCCTGAACCTTCCTTGAATTTGACTCCAACAACATCAACTCCTGGAAATACTCTTCAACATCTTGCTCATAGAACTCCCACTCATTGTGATTCCTCGAAAACGGGGAGTCCGAATCCACACTCGAGCAATGGGAGGAAGGGCATGTAGGAGATTTCACTTGACCATGGGACAACATTTTTCCTAACCAATCCTTTAAACTGCCTTTCCTCTTAAATTTTCCCACAATTACCCCCTCCTCATCCTCCATGTACTCTTCATTATTTTCCTCCTTAACCATCACCAACTTCCCTCTACATAATATGATTAGTTCACAAAACTCCGGTTTCGTTCGATACGCGTAAAATGACCCATTAATCACGCTCTTTGTTCTCCTAATTGGGTTAATTTAAGCATTCAAGAAGCACCAGAATATTAGCTAATTAATTAGTGAATCAAAAAGATATGAACAAAGAACTAGTAAAAGATTGCAAAACATACCCTGATGATGATATTCCCATTACTAGCTTAGTAATTTTCCTCTCTATGATTAAGTCAACCACTGTCTTTTGAATTGGTACATCATGTTTATCAATAATATCTACCTCTGCTTTTACCTGACATAATTCATAACTTATTAAAAATTGAATATTTTTGAGAAAAAAGATACAATCTTTTCAAAATGACCAATTCAATTATATGTATGTCAAACAAAAAGATTAAAAGAGCTTACTTTTCCACAAAAACCAATGTATTTAGATAAGAGCTTGTCAATTTTCTCTTGTTCACACTTTCTGAGAATCTGTAATTTTTGTTCACTAACAGAACTTGCAGGAAGCTTTCCAACTATATCATAAAAATATATCATCAACAAACCATGATCATAAATTCATAATAAGGAATAAAACTTAGCAAATTTATACAAAAATGGTGAAAGAAATAGCTTACATGGGGTATCAACAAAGTCAAAGGAAGAAGAAGAAGTGATGAAAAGAATGACAATTGAAATGGGGTGATGAGAAGACCACTTGTTAATAACCCAATTTAAAGTCAAGAGACCTTCTTCTTCTTGCATTTCATTCCCCAAAACAATATACACTTTCTCATGAAGATGCATCATATCCATTGATACCCAACTCAAAGAAACATGTAAATCAAGTGTGAGTTGAATTTGTAAGAAGAATGGGGTGTGAATTTCGATGAGAGTTTTAATGGGGGTTTAGTGTGAATGTGACATCTTATGAGGGAAGGTGAGAGGGAAGGAGAGAGAATAGAAGTATGAAAATGGGGAATTTGGCGTTGGTTTAGAAGATTGAAAGTTCTAAGAAGTGTGCCATGATGATGATGTGTTCTTCCAAACGAGGACTTCCAAATGTTATATAGTTCGAAGACTTTTAGGCATTATATACTCCGTATTTGTCATCCCATGTGTCTTTGTCTTTATTAATTTTTTAAATGATGTATGTCCGCTTATGGTGCCTTCTCTTCACTTAAGAAAGTTATTCTACGGATAATAACTTAATACGAAGTACTCCGTACATGTTTTCAAAAAAAATTCAAATTAGGTCTAATTAAGTTAATAMATCATGTTTATGAAATGTTGGAAGTTGGTAGTGACAAAAGTATCGTATTAATACAACACCTATATCAAATCACAAACTTTTATACTCGATTACTAAAYCTCGCCCCCAAATTACTTAAAATCGCCCCAAAAATTACAACAAATTTCCAAAATTAACCCTCCTCCCAAAGTTAAAGCAAACCACCAAGGCAACAATCAGGCAATCAACCACCAATCTAGCCACCCCAATAACCTCAGCCACACAACCAACCACCGTCGCACCTCCCAATCCGAAACACCTTCGCACCCATGAACCCATGCCCAATGTACATAACCCCATTCGCAGAACCCAACCCCCATTAGCAGATGTCAACCCCAACTCGCAAAATACTTAGCACAACCTCCATACATACACCGGATGAACCTAACCACCCCTTCTCACCACCAATTCGAACCCACCTACCTCTACTCAGCTCGAACCCAGCCCAAATTCGAAACGCTAGCACTCGCACTTCCTTGAATTTTGGGCGAGTTTGAGAAGTTAAGCTGCGATTTTGGGGCGATTTGTTGGATTGGTGCGTCTGCGTTGGGCGCGGGTGCCATGGCACCTGCGTCTGGGTTAGACGTAGGTCCCATGGGACCTACGTCTAACCCAGACGCGGGTGCCATGGCACCCGCGCCCAACGCAGACGTACCAATTGAAGAAATTGCGCCAGTTTGAAGGGGTTATGCGAAGGAGAAAGCATGGCAGGGCAGGCTGGCAGCGTGGTGTTGGGACTATGCAAAGGAGAGTGGCAGCGTGGTTGTGGTGAGATGATGTTGGGTTGTGATAAGTTGTGTTGGAAAGGGTTATGGTGGTGGGGCAATGTAGGGGTGGTTCTTGGTGGTTTTTGTATTAGGGATAATTTAGGAAAAGTGTTGTTATAATTGGGGCGATTTTTAGTAAAGTGGGGCGATGAATAACAATACCCACTTTTATAAGAGGCGTACCACACCTAAACCTTATGTGTGGCCGCTTGTTATTTTGGAGGCCCATAGTCTTTATAAGAGAGCCCAATCAATTTGTAACGGGATTTAAGTTCCCGTTTTCTAAAAGGTCATTATCATTTAATTTTGAAAGTTTGTTGTTTTTATTTCATTTTACTTTTTGTCTTCTTCCCTTTTTCTTCTTCAATCCTCTCATTATACTGCTAGCACCATTTTTATTTCTCTTTCTCACTTACAATTTGCTATTTCTCACTAGCAAAACATTGATTAATTAAACCAATTTTCTCTCTCTAGATTTTCTCCCTAGATTGCTTGGAGACCCAACTCCCACTGTACCCACGCCAACACAAACGCCGTCCTTAAAGTTATCCTCCTCTGCTCCCACTGTCAATACGTTAACCTTTCGAGAAGTTGTTGCTTCCCCGTCACAATGGTTTCATGAGGCACGAAAGATAATGGTACAATCGACCCAATGGTACGAGGTTGATACCCCTGCGCCACAATCCCCTTTGGCAGTGACATTGCCCCCAAATCATTTAAAATCTCTACGACTTCCTTGGAAGATGACATTAATGGGTAAATCATTGAGCATTAATATCCGACCTTCATTTATTACCCAACGTGTTCATGCCATGTGGAAGCCTTGTGGTTCCCTAGAGGTCATTGACCTAAGTCACAATGTCTATTTATTTCGCTTTTCGTCGCAGGATGATTATGACAGAGCCCTATTTGGTGGCCCATGGTATATCTTGGATCACTACCTTATGATATTCAAATGGAAATCAAATTTTCAGCCTTCTGTGTCTGGTTTTGATCAAAATGTGGTCTGGCTATGCTTTCTGAAGCTTCCGGTTGAGTACTATGATAACACTAGTAGAAAAAAGCTCAAAAGTGTCAAAAGTTGGAGTTTTTAAAAAAACCCCAGCTTTTAACCTATTTTAGAGCTCAAAAAAATGGGAGAAACACAAAAGCTGAGGTTTTTTAAAAAAACTTCAGCTTTTGAGTATACTTAAAAGCTGGAGTTTTTTACAAAACCCCAACTTTTGAGCTATCTTAGAGTTAAAAAAATGGGAGAAACACAAAAGCTGGGGTTTTTAAAGACAACCCCAGCTTTTGAGTATGCTTTGAAAAAAAATAATAAATAAGTAATTCCTTATTCTCCCAATACCCTCACTCTCTTTGCAGTTTACCAATACTCTCGGTGGATCGAAAAACCCTCACAACACCAATACAGACGAAACAGACCCTCACTCTCAAAAAACCATCACTCTCACTCTCGACCCTCACCACCGACGCTTAACCACCGGCGCACCGCCGTCACCGACCCTCACTCGACCCTCACGAAATAGACGCCGCGCCGTCCACCGTACCGCTGCTCCACCGACCCTCACTCGACCCTCACTCGCAATTTACAAACCCTCGACGCCTCCACCGCTGCTCCACCGCTGCTCCTCCCTCTCGGCGTTTTGGTGTTTGTTATATGTTAGGTTCACTCTTCTTCCCTCTCTTATTTGATCTTCATTGTATTCTATCTAACTTGTATTTAGGACTTGTCTAATTGAACTCATTTCAATTGTTGAACAGTAATATCAAATGAAATGAAGATACAAAAAATTGCTGTACATGATAAATCTTGTATGCTAGCTCACCATTCAGAATGCTCGCTTTAGGGATAAGCTAAACTTGCCCATATAAAAAGTCGTAAGATCGACTGCCACTACTTAGAACACGCCTTATGCCTGTGGCGTTATCTCTTGGCAACACCTGACTTACTACGTTCCAACATAGCAATATTCAACAACATAAATCATCATAACAATTAAGCCTTCTGAAATTCAATAACGGATGTATAGCCATGACATTCACAATGCGTAGGACTTGGAGAGTAATAAAGTCATCTTTCAGCTCAGTTCTGATTATTAACTCGGTCGTCCAACAATTGACACTATTCGACGTCATTCAGCTATAGTCCTAGTAATACAAGTAATCACTGTTGGCTCGCCTGACGTCAATACAATTCCTTGAAAGATCAAATAAGACGAGGGAGAGAGAGAGACCCCTACGAGTATAACTAACACAATATAAGGCCGAAGATGTGAAGTCTACGGCTGCGTCGGAGCTCTAGGTGTTTAGCTAATTGCGAGTGCACGGATGCAGCTAACGATTCCGTCCTCTCATGCAGGTTCTGACCCGCTTCGCGTGTTGTCCTCGGCTCGTTCAAGTCTTTTCCTCATCTGCGCTGCCTTTAGTGGCTCGGGTTTTTCGTTGTGTGTTTCATCGACTAGCTTTTGTTAACTCCGTGGATGGACCTGGCGCGTATCGCTGCGTGCTCCGTCCTGCCGACCTCCTCGTGCCTCATCTGCGGGTTTTGTAGTTGTGTTTCGTGAGCACTGCAGCTCTGAGTCTTCGAGTGTGACCCGGTCTTGTGCAGTTCCGGTTCTGTTAAACGTCGGCGCGTTCTGTAGTTGTAAACGCCGACTTCAGAAGTCATGCTGAGGAGTGATGGTTTTTGAGAGTGTGACGGTCTGTTTCGTCGTATTGGTGTTGTTGGGTTTTTCAGTCCACGAGAGTATTGGTAAACTGCACAAAGAGTGTAGAGATATGGAGAATAAAATTACTTATTTATTATTTTTTTTCAAAGCATACTCAAAAGCGGGGTTTCTTTAAAAACCCCAGCTTTGTGTTCTCCCATTTTTTTAACTCTAAGATAGCTCAAAAGTTGGGTTTTGTAAAAAACTCCAGCTTTTAAGTATACTCAAAAGCTGAAGTTTTTTTTAAAAAACCTCAGCTTTTTGTTTTCTCCCATTTTTTTTGACTCTAAAATAGGTTAAAAGCTGGGGTTTTTTAAAAACTCCAACTTTTGACACTTTTGAGCTTTTTTTCACTAGTGTTATCATATACTCAACCGGAAGCTTCAGAAAGCATAGCCAGACCACATTTTGATCAAAACCAGACACAGAAGGCTGAAAATTTATCCATTTGAATATCATAAGTAGTGATCCAAGATATACCATGGGCCACCAAATAGGGCTCTGTCATAATCATCCTGCGACGAAAAGCGAAATAATAGACATTGTGACTTAGGTCAATGACCTCTGGGGAACCACAAGGCTTCCACATGGCATGAACACGTTGGTAATAAATGAAGGTCGGATATTAATGCTCAATGATTTACCCTTATTATGCATCTCTCCAAGGAAGTCGTAGAGATTTTAAATGATTTGGGGCAATGTCACTGCCAAAGGGGATTGTGCGCAGGGTATCAACCTCGTACCATTGGTCGATTGTACCATTATCTTTCGTGCCTCATGAAACATTGTGACGGGAAGCAACAACTTCTCGAAAGGTTAACGTATTGAGAGGGGAGCAGAGGAGGATAACTTTAAGACGGCGTTTGTGTTGGCGTGGGTACAGTGGGAGTTGGTCTCCAAGCAATCTAGGAGAAAATCTAGAGAAGAAAATTGGTTTAATAATCAATGTTTTGCTAGTGAGAAATAGCAAATTGTAATGAGAAAGAGAAATAAAAATGGTGCTAGCAGTATAATGAGAGATTGAAGAAGAAAAAGGGAAGAAGACAAAAAGTAAAATGAAATAAAAACAACAACTTTCAAAATTAAATGATAATGACCTTTTAGAAAACGGAACTTAAATCCCGTTACAAATTGATTGGGCTCTCTTATAAAGACTATGGGCCTCCAAAAATAAAAGCGGCCACACATAAGGTTTAGGTGTGGTACGCCTCTTATAAAAGTGGGTATTGTTATTCATCGCCCCACTTTACTAAAAATCGCCCCAATTATAACAACACTTTCCTAAATTATCCCTAATACAAAACCACCAAGAACCACCCCTACATTGCCCACCACCATAACCCTTTCCAACACAACTTATCACAACCCACATCATCTCACCACAACCACGCTGCCACCTCCTTTGCATAGTCCCAACACCACGCTGCCAGCCTGCCCTGCCATGCTTTCTCCTTCGCATAAACCCCTTCAAACTGGCGCAATTCTTCAATTGGTACGTCTGCGTTGGGCGCGGGTGCCATGGCACCCGTCGTCTGGTTAGACGTAGGTCCCATGGGACCTACGTCTAACCCAGACGCCAGTGCCATGGCACCCGCGCCCAACGCAGACGCACCAATCCAACAAATGCCCCAAAATCGCAGCTTAACTTCTCAAACTCGCCCAAATTCAAGGAAGTGCGAGTGCTAGCGTTTCGAATTGGGCTGGGTTCGAGCTGAAGTAGAGGTAGGTCGGGTTCGAATTGGTGTGAGAAGGGGTGGTTAGGTTCATCCGGTGTATGTATGGAGGTGTGCTAAGTATTTGCGAGTTGGGTTGACATCTGCTAATGGGGTTGGGTTCTGCGAATGGGGTTATGTACATTGGCATGGGTTCATGGGTGCGAAGGTGTTTCGGATTGGGAGGTCGACGGTGGTTTGGTTGTGTGCTGAGGTTTTGGGTGGCTAGATTGGTGGTTGATTGCCTGATTGTTGCCTTGGTGGTTTGCTTTAACTTTGGGAGGAGGGTTAATTTTGGAAATTGTTGTAATTTTTGGGGCGATTTAAGTAATTTGGGCGAGGTTTAGTAATCGAGTATAAAAGTTTGTGATTTGATATAGTGTTGTATTAACGATACTTTTGTCACTACCAACTTCCAACATTCATAAACATGATTTATTAACTTAATTAGACCTAATTGAATTTTTTTTGAAAACATGTACTCCGACTTCGTAATTAAGTTATTATCCTAGAATAACTTTCTTAAGTAAGAGAGGCACCATAAGCGGACATACATCATTTAAAAAATTAATAAGACAAAGACACATGGGATGACAAATACGGAGTATATAGCCTAAAAGTCTTCGAACTATATAACATTTGGAAGTCCTCGTTTGGAAGAACACATCATCATCATGGCACACTCTTAGAACTTTCAAATCTCTAAACCAACGCCAAATTCCCCATTTTCATACTTCTATTCTCTCTCTCTTCCCTCTCACCTTCCCTCATAAGATGTCACATTCACACTAAAACCCCATTAAAACTCTCATCGAAATTCACACCCCATTCTTCTTACAAATTCAACTCACACTTGATTACATGTTTCTTTGAGTTGGGTATCAATGGATATGATGCATCTTCATGAGAAAGTGTATATTGTTTTGGGAATGAAATGCAAGAAGAAGAAGGTCTCTTGACTTTAAATTGGTTATTAACAAGTGGTCTTCTCATCACCCCATTTCAATTGTCATTCTTTTCATCACTTCTTCTTCTTCCTTTACTTTGTTGATACCCCATGTAAGCTATTTCTCTTCACCATTTTTGTATAAATTTGCTAAGTTTATTCCTTATTATGAATTTATGATCATGGTTTGTTGATGATATATTTTTATGATATAGTTGGAAAGCTTCCTGCAAGTTCTGTTAGTGAACAAAAATTACAGATTCTCAGAAATGTGAACAAGAGAAAAATTGACAAGCTCTTATTCTAAATACATTGGTTTTTGTGGAAAAGTAAGCTCTCTTTTAATCTTTTTGTTTTTCATACATATATTGAATTGGTCATTTTGAAAGATTGTCATCTTTTTCTCAAAATATATCAATTTTTAATAAGTTATGAATTATGTCAGGTAAAAGCAGAGGTAGATATTATTTATAAACTGATGTACCAATTCAAAGACAGTGGTTGACTTAATCATAGAGAGAAAATTACTAAGCTAGTAATGGGATATCATCATCAGGTATGTTTTGCAATCTTTTACTAGTTCTTTTTCTATATCTTTTGATTCACTAATTAATTAGCTAATTATTCTGGTGCTTCTTGAATGCTTAAATTAACCCAATTAGGAGAACAAAGAGCGTGATTAATGGGTCATTTTACGCGTATCGAACGAAACCGGAGTTTTGTGAACTAATCCATATTTGTAGAGGAAGTTGGTGATGGTTAAGGAGGAAAATAAATGAGAGTACATGTGAGGATGAGGAGGGGGTAATTGTGGGAAAATTTAAGAGGAAAGGCAGTTTAAAGATTGGTTAGGAAAAATGTTGCATGGTCAAGTGAAATCTCCTACATGCCCTTCCTCCCATTGCTCGAGTGTGGATTCGGACTCCCCGTTTCGAGGAATCCACAATGAGTGGGAGTTCTATGAGCAGATGATGTTGAAAGAAGCGTATTTCCAGGGTTGATGTTGTTGGAGTCAATTCAAGGAAGGTTCAGGAAGATAATGTAGAGGAAAATGTGAATAAGCCAAGTGAGCAAGACAGTATTGCTGATTGTATTCAGGTATGTCTAGCAACCAATTATGTGTTATTCCTTTGGAATCATGTATTTGCCTTATTTTGAAGTTAAATGAGTAGTTGCTGAAAGATGATGCTTGGATGGTGACTTGTATTGCCAACCCTTTTTATTTTTTTAGGACCCTTTCATGCTTTTTTCTCCCCTTTACCTTTGAAGCATTAGATTTAATGGAAGAAAGTGAGTTATTTTGTGAAGCAAGAAGTCATGTTTATTGTGGAGACTTTCAGCCTTTTTAGCTTAATACTCTGGTAATTTGAAACTCTGATAGTCCGTACATATTGTTGTCTACCGAAAAGATGTGTTCTAAGGGGGTAGAAGTGTAGCGGAGTTCATCATGCACTGATGCACTGATGCACGTGGCTAGATATTGCACAAACCTGAGAAATTGATCTGAGCAGTCAAAATAGCTCACCAAAAGCTACTAGAGCTTGTCCTCTTCTGCCCCTCCTCCTCTTCCCTCTAGAAAAGGCTCGCACTCGGGCTGGAAACAACCCAAATAAGCCAAAATCAGGCTTCCCTGCCTGTACTTGGCCAGTTGGAAGATAGGATTGACTGCGTTCCTGCTTCCTGTTGAGAAGCACAAGTGATAGTGTGATAATGAAAGCTACACTAATTCCTCTCAATGAGAAATGCAGAAATTATATGTTGAGTAATCATACTTGTCTAGCAATTCCCTTGCGGAGAGGTAGTAGAAATAATGGAATTTTCCAATTCCAGCACACTACAACTTCTATATCTGTACCTTTGTTTCCTTCAAAAACTAACATTTTTTCTGAATCTGTATCTTTGTTCACTTGTGATAAGCTTGACTACACTGTCACTCACACTTAACCTTGTGAAATCTGCAACTCCTTTAATTCGCTGTTTAATACTTTCTACATTTTTAGTTATGAGTATCTAAAGTTGTAGTTATGTATCAAACCATTACAAGATATAGACAGATGGATTAGACTGAAATAGACATGTCTACGCACATGAGATCTCTAATCCTCAATCGTTCTTTCATTTGTGGTAGAGTTAAGCCATTAAATATAAATGTTTGCTTGTAGAAGTATAATTAAAAATATTTGTTGTGTGCAGACCGAACCTCAACGTATACTGCACAAACTCTGAGCAGAGTGCACTGGATGTTTATTTTTGTAATCTTGGAGTACATTTTCTGCACCTAGTCTAGATACCTGATTATAATATCCTGACTTTTCTGAACACATTAACTGTTCTTTACCTTCAGGTCTCCGGTGACCGAATTGAAGCTTTGAAAAACGAGCTACAAGCAGCATGTAGTGTGATTGAGTCAATAAAAGATTGTCCAAGGCAGAAGTTGACAGACAAGCAAAAGCCCTGGGTATTTGCTTGTCAACCACCCGTACTTCAATTCTGAACTACTCTAAAAAAATCCATATCAAAACGTTGAATTAAAAACACAAAATAATTTGTGCAGGCAGAGCAACTCCAAGCTCATATAAAGAAGAGATTTCAACAAGAACGACCTAAACAGAAATAGACAACACAAAGAGCATATTCATAAATCCAAGTAGATGTTGAAGAAGCAAAAACAGCTAAACTCATTGCTCGAGCTCCAATCTGAGCTGTCAAACAAACTTCAAGTCTCCTCAGTTGCAAAGAGGGGTGTTGAGACGCAGTTAGAGAATGCAGCTAACACAAGAATGAGTTGGTGAGAGAAATAGAGGAACTGAGAAGCAGAGAGATGTATTCCAGCGTAGGATTGATTTCTGCAAAGAAAAGATGCTATTGGTTTGGCTACGAGGGATGAGTGATCATGTAAGCTGCATTACAGAGAATTCAGTGCAGACGAGATCAGATTGGCTACGATAATTTTTGCCACCTATAGGAGATTGACAAGTGACCGAGATTGCACTAGTGTGTACAAAGGCGGGTCCATCGCATGTCTGTAGCAGTCAAGTTTCTTGATTCTATGTTGAAATGTCCCAAGACATATTCAAGCGAAAGGTACCTCTTATTTGCTTCTAGAGAGCTTCAATTGATCAATCATATTGTATATTTGATTATTTTCTGAATATTTGTAAATTTAATGTTGGGAGGTGACAAGGAAATAAGATGACTAAACTCTTTTAAATTTTAAAACAGGTGAATCTCCTAACGAACACCGGCCATCCCTAATCACAGCACTCATTTGTTCTTTGCTTGGAGCTCAGGTGCTTAGTTTTTGAGTACATGCACAACGGTTGCCTACGAGACATCATATTCTCAAGGACAAAAGCCAGGACACTTTCAATGGCACCAAAGGATCCAGATTGCAGCACAAGTCAGCTTGGGCCTCAGATTTCTTCACTTGCAGAGCCAGGCCCATAGTCTGTACTAGCTTAACCTTCCGCCATCTTCTTAGACCGGATTTTGTGGCCAAGCTTCAGTCCTTCGTGCTCACACCATGTTGTAATGAATCTGACATTCAAGCTAATGTGAATGCTTTCGGAGACTTGCTGCTTCAGCTTCTTTACAGAAGGAAGTGGCTGGGGTCCATCATGAGGCAATGATGATCGATAAACAGACCATCCTTGAAGTCTTGGATGAAAATGCGGTGATTGCCTTTGGACTTGGGTAGACGAGGTAGTGGAGCTAGCAATGAAATGTAGGTCAGTAAACATGGAGACTAGTGCAGTGATGATTGAATTTGTGACAGAAAAGTGGATGAGCTGAGGAAGAAAGCTGATGAAGGGATAACAAGGAGAGAACATCATAAGGAAGTGTATATGGTAATCCTCTGTGAGATGGAGTAATGCTCTACCAATTTCCTTCTGCCCGATACAGCAGGTTTGCCTCTATTACTCTTGCAGACTTTTTTCGCAAACTACTGAAGATGACATTATACTAAAAATAGTAAATATGCATTTATTTGACTTTTCAGGTAGTGATGGAAAACCACATTTAGCAGCGGACGGATACTCATATGAGCTAGAAGCCATAGAAGAATGGTTGCGGATGGGGCACGATGCTTCTCCAGTGACCAACCAGAAGCTAAAGCATAAACATTCGTCCCTAACAAAACCTTCGTTTTCATCCAGGACTGTGCGTAATAGCTCATCCTAATACACTAATACTACTAATTTCATTTTATTTATTTTATTTTTCTCTTAAATGTTCTAGCTACATATTCTTTTTTTCTCCTTTTTTTCTTCTTTCACAGGTAAGTTAATGTGTCTACTGGAAAATATGGATTCTTCAGATGATGAGATACTGGACGTCTCGACAAGCATTCTATTGGTATCCCACATGTGTTTGTCAAATAAGTTTGTTTAGGATACGTTGGTTCACTATACTCTGTTAATTATACAGCATGCATAATGTACGAATGAGAAAATAGCATGTGTATTTACAAATGTATGTCTTCTGTAATATGCTATTGTTGCCTCAGGGGTGCAAAATCTGACTGGTAACCCTTATCATGTCATACTATATTATATAAATATTTCTAATGTTAATGATCGTTTTATTGGGTTCAACCATTTTCCAACGAGTAGTACGAAGTTACGAACATACAAACAGATTATGGTTGTTGTCTTACTGTAACGAACCAAATTATTATCTTTTACTTTTGAATTATACATACTGAAAAGTTTTCTTACCTTGATGTGTAACAGTGAATGGGAATGAATCCAAATCATAGCCTGTACTCTTACCCATGAGGGTACATTTTGTTCTATTGCTGCGTGACAACTGACAAGTCTGTCTACTGACAACTACTGGGATGTACTTGTAAGAACCACAATGTTGGGAAAGTAGAATTTTACAATTCTTTCCTTAAAAGACTCAATAACATCCACATCTCGCATACAGTAATTTTTATTTTTGGATAGCTTCGCTGCGTAAAAACTCACTGCCTTCCTGGCACTACCACCAATTCACCAAAAGACACTGAAAAAGAAGGAGCTGAAGGAAGAGAAAGGGGAGGAAGTAATGCAGGAGAAAAGGGATCTGCTTAGTGCATACAAATGGAGAGTGGTGGAGCTACCCTTCCTCACCGAGTAGTATGGCGGCTATGACTCGTTGTCGGGCCTTAAAACTCCCTAATGTGCCATGGTTGAGTATTACACTCAACGCCCGACTCGTGTGGGCCTTCTGATTGCTGAAGGCACTTTCATTTCTTCCACTGCTACGGTGGGCATATATTAATCACGTCTTGATTCACTTGTTTGTATTATGTTCTGCTGTATGATTGATCAAAACATCCAATAATTAGTCACTTTCATGTGATCATGTCTGCTGCATACTCTGAGATTATAGTTGTTTGCCCATCTCTGATACGGATAAATGTTCTTTTATGTAGCACGTAAAATACTCCCTCCGTAATACAATTTCTCGCAACGATTGACATAAAGTAGAGGGGAAAAATGTCTATCGTTGCAAGATTTTGTTACGTAGTAGTATATTTAAAGAAAAGTTAATACGGATACAAAGGATAGAAAAGATGAGAGACTCTTTCTCTGCAGGTACCCTCACTGCCCGGAATTATCAGGAAGAACAGATTGAGGCCTGGAAGAAAGTCACTGATGCCTGTACATGCCAAAGGGGCATACATATTCTGTCAATTTGTGCATGTTGGCCGTGCCTCGCACCATGTATCTAACATTACTCACCACTCTTCATCGTACAACTAGCTACAATTAACATATGATTTGCAATTTATGTTTTATTGGAAACTAATTATACAATCTTTCGTCTAGAAATAATAGTCATATAATCATTGTGATCAAAGTCCAGAAAATCCGTCAGATTTCCTAAAACAGTAATAGGTAATGACAGTTTTCAAATATGCAATTGCATTAAAATATTTTATGTTGTGTAGATACCAACCAGGAGGTGCAGCACCCATACTTGCACTAGCAAGCCTATATCAAGCAGATGGAAGGTAATGTTACCTGATGGATCATTTTCTGATTATCAATCCCAGCTTCTAGCTTCTGCAGAAATCCCGGAGATCATGGTCACTACCGTGATTGCAGCCATAAATTCTATTCGAGCTGGTTTTTGATGGGGTTGAGATTCATGCAGCCTATGGATACCTCATCATCAGTTCTTGAAGACAATGTCAATGATAGGACAAAGTCAACCGATGCAAGATTCCTGATGAATATTTTGATACTGTATATGAAGCGATTGAATTGAAAATTGGGTGAAAATATCTCCAACTTTGTACCACCAAATGCCTATGATTCTGACCAGCTTTCCTAGGTTAGCTATAGTGGAGGACTCAACAAGTTCGCAGAAAACAAGGGCTTAAGCTCTCCCACCTGCAAGTCCAAGCAGGCATTAGCTCATGGAATGACAGTGGAAGAAGCTGAGCTGCTGAGAAAACTCAGGAAAGCTTACCAGGGAACTTTCATGATTAGCGGTGGATTCAACAAAGAGCTAGGGATGAAGACCATTTGCGAAGTGATGCTGATCTGACTGCTTATGCTCGCCTTTTCTCTCGAACCCTGATTTAGTCCGCAGGTTAGAATTGACGCGCCACTGAATGCTTATGATGCTGCAACATTTTACACACATGACCCTGTAGTGGGTTACACCGATTACCCCTTCTGGATGAAAAACAGTAAAGCCCTATAAGGTAGTTTACTAACTAGGGGTATGTCCTGATTCGAGTGAATGCTTGTGAAATTTGACTCTGGAATTGCACATATGGTGGATGGCTAGCTACAATTTTCAGTAGTTTCTCTACGAATTCAAGCTCTTTTAACTTGAATGAAGTTTGTATTTCACCCAGGTTTGATTAAATTATTTTTACAAGGAAAAATCCAAAGAATTCCTCACTTATGTAGTTTGTACTTATGTGGCCCCGCCGCCTGCTCCGGTCAAAAATTAGTTGTCCACAATATTTATCATCAATGTCAACTATGGTATATTGATGTTGCATTGACAATATTGCACATTGCTATCATAAAGTTTTACTATTATAATGATAGAATACCATGTTTGAAATCCTCAGTCGTGACCGTTTCCAATGAAGTAAAAAAAAACATAAGTTATTCACATAAAAACATTATTGGTGATTCATTAATTCGATTAATTAAAGTCTTAGAAAGTGGTGCCCAAGACATGAGATCAAATCTCGTCACATCATTGCCTTGTAACTGCGTCATAAAACATACACACAAACTTTAGTAAACTTGTCAAATGTCAATACATATTGTATTTGAGCCTACCATAGGAATGAGATCAGGATCACGTGCATGGCATTCTAGTTAACCATACACAATGATTGAGTGAATTGGTTAGCATTCTTAGCAATAGGGAGGTCATGAATCAGGTGAGGTAGGGGCTCATAGTCATGACTCTCAATTGATTGTTGATTTGATGGTAATGATTTAGTTTTAAATATTATCATATCAAAGGATCATAATGTTGATTGTTGACTAATAACAACCACTTTGAAAACAATCTTTAAAAGAATGAAAAAAATACTTGTATGCTACTCAATTGAACAAAAGATATAAGTCACAAAGAAGAGTAGAGCAAAAAACGGTGAGGAAGAGGTGATGGGGAAGAATGATCTGCTGAGTGCATACAAGACAGGGAAGGTGAAGGAGCTAACCTGTCTTCACCGAGTAGTTATGGCATCATGACTCGCTGTCGTGCCATAAATGGCATCCCTAATGAAGCCATGGTTGAGTATTACTCTCAGCGTGCTACCAATGCGGACTTATTATTTCTGAGGGGCACTTTCATCTCTTCCCACTGCGCATGGGTAAACCTCTCTTAGTATCAGGACACATTTAACTGTCTTTAATATAATCAAAATATCAATAAATATTACAGGATAATTTCAGATGCATCATAGGAATTCTTATCAGGGAATGAATTAATAATCCTACAAGAGTCAATATCTGCAGATATCCGCACTCTTCCAGCGGGATTTACCCATGGAGAAACAAGTCGAGGCATGGAAGGAGTACAGAAAGTGTCATGCAAAGGTCTTACAATTGTCAATTGTGGATGTCGGGCGTGCCTCACACTATGGTATATCAAATACCATTACTCTATAAAATTTTCGTACCTCTCAATTGTTTAGTTTTAGTTTAGTTGACCAAAGAGTTACACAAAGTTCAAAGTTCTTGGATGTTAGAAATCTAAGATGATTTTCGGTTGACAAAGGGATGTCTCAACTTCTCATAGATCCTTGAATTAAGAAGGTAGAACTTTTCACCACTGATCAGCAAACAAGCTTTCATTTGATCATTTCCTAGGAATTTCAACTCCAACTTATAAGATCAACTTTACTTTTGATGCAGCTAAACAGTATATGCTCTGAGACATAGTAGGTCACCAGTTAACTGTAATCCTTTCTATTGCCCAAATTATCATTCAACTCACAAATCATCTGTGATCAAGATTTTCAATACATGCCTTAAGAAGATAATATTATTTGATGTCCAATAACAAGATAATCAAATGAGATACCTGACACTCTATTTCTTGTGGTATTAGAATACCAACCTGAGGAGTAGCACATATCTTCAACAAATCAGCCAAATAACAAACAGATGGAAAGAAATATTGCCTGACGGATCACCATCTGATTATTCAACTCCCGAGCTTTAGCTTCTTCTGAGATACCAAAGATCATTGATGAATATCGCCAAGCAGCCATTAATTCCATCGAGCGGGTTTTGATGGGTTGAGCTTCACGCAGCTTATGGCTTCCTTATTGATCAGTTTTTGAGATGGAGTCAATGATAGGACAGACGAGTATGGTGGTTCCCTTGAGAATCGATGCAGATTCTTGTTGCAGACACTCAAAGCTGTAATTGAAGCTGTTGGGATTGAGAGAGTAGGGGTGAAAATATCCCCAACTATGTACACCCAAGACTCACATGATTCGATCCACTGCGCCGGGTCTTAGCAGTGTGGGAAAGACTAACCAACAGCAAGAAGAAATAGGCTTAAACTTCCTTACTTGCAAATCCAAGCAGGACACTTACCCATGGAATTGATGTGGGAAGAAGCCAAGCTTGCTGAGAAAAATCAGACAAGCATACCACGGCACCTTTTATGATTAGTGGAGGATTCACAAAGATGTGGGGATGAAGGCCATTGCTGAAGATGATGCTGATTTGATTGCTTATGCCCGGGTTTCCTCTCTAACCCAGATTTGGTTCGTCGATTTGAGATAGATGCACCATTAATGCATATGATGCTCTACGTTTTACACCCATGATCCTGTCGTGGGTTACACTGATATCCCTTCTGGATGAAATGAGTGAACCCTGATGAAAAGTTAAAACCACTTGTAAACAGGGTTAATTAGCATGAAATAGAAATTCTTTTTCAAGTGGATCAAGATGGAAAGAAGAGTACATGTGAATTGCTTTTTCATTAATTTGTGTTGAATAAACAGACATTCTCTTTGAATTGATCACACTTCACTTCCATGTTCCTACCTTCTGTCACACATACGGTCCTACACTATATTATGGCCAATAAGCATACTTTTCACAGTTTCCTACAGCTGCAATGCTTGCTAAATTAACTTTCACTCTAACGGCGCTCTAGTACAAAGATCCAAAATCTGGTACCACTTCATATGCAATCCTTCATCCAGTTGACCATTACACATTTAGATTTCTCAGGTCAAAGGGACAACATAAAAAGCAAATGGATAAGAAGCAGCCAAGAATAGACTTCTCAGCTCACACACCTAGGCATTTAGCCCAGGAACAACACGAACTATTCCATTAGGTAACTTATAACTAGCATGAGAAAAAACATCAGTAGTCAAATCTTCAGAAGTTCCACTTATATATCCTCGTTCTTGCTTGCTTCCGGGAACAGTATTGTCCAGCACAAATGCTATCAGAAGCTCACCACATGTTCATAGACAAGATACCATTCAGTGCAAAATCAAGCTGGTACATGTAAGGAAAAGAAAGAGTCAGCTCCACGAAAATGGGGACATACGATAAATGGGCAAGAATTTAAAATGAACAAGAACTCGATAAAAAAAAAGCACAGATTTGTCACATGCTTCAATATGGTCTAATTTTTTTTATTTTTTTTATTTAAAAAAAACTTAGCTTCTATTGGACACTACATAGCATCACATGAAAATATGAGATGAAATACATCATGAATTCAAGCTTGATACAGGAATTAAAGTAGATAACCATACAAGTTCAGACATACACATCACAACTTTCACAAGGAATTTAACAACGAGAACCAATTTACTGAACAATCCAACAAAGAAAAGGCGATTAAAAACACTCAATAGATAAGTTTCCAGGTAGATTTGGATATAGTACACAATGTAAGCCTTCAATCTATTGTTGAGGACTTGCCTAATGTGGGTACCAATTACCAAATGGAAAATGCAGAAACTTAATGTTATTGAATGAATTTCCCGAAAATAAATAAATAAAGTCAATTACTTGTTTACTACCAGTATGAACTGGCCCATTGGATGCTGCTGCATATGGAATCAGATAGTTGGAAGAATTTGGAGATCTCAGGTTCAAAACTGCTGGAAGTATGCAGGGATGGAAAATCCAAGATACAAGAAACACCAACTATTCCCATGTTCGAGAAACTAGATGCTTGAGTATAACGCAAATTTAAGAGCCAAGAGCTATAGTGAGGGCCCAAATGAAGCACAACACAGAAGCAGCAAGTGCTTGTGAATGGAGGTAAGGATACCACCTACTTTCCTGGATCACAACAATTTATATACATCAAGTGACTAGTAATGTGAAAGTTCATAACTTTCAAATTTAATCAAATATGAAAGGACGCAGCATAGAAGTCTGATTAATGGTTGTAGAAAGCTGTATTACCAATAAATGATAATAAGATCAATAGGACAGCACCAAGCTGTACACCCTTCGATTGGCGACCTCAGTTATGCTGATGGTATGTACAGTCTCAGATAGAGTTTGTCGATCACTTCCATCCCCAGTCCAGCCAGTAAACTACAAAACCTCTCCATCCCAATTCCTCTGTCACATTGGCTGTCAGAGGCTTTGAGTTTGAACTTGTAATGATGCTTAATACGCAGCAACCTGCAAGATATTTAAAAGACAAAATTATGATTTAACTTTAAACGTGTATCGGCCATCTTAGACAGTGTGAAAACATAAGAGTATTGTTAAACTGGGCAGTAAAAAGCTATGTACATTGGACTCGTGTAGAGTGTCTGTTGTCGTGTCCAAGCGTCGGACTCGCTCATGTTCTTGAAAAAATAGTGTTTTAGTTAAAAAATGAAGGTTCCAAGGTCGGTCCACACGAGGCGAGTCGACACGGGTACATGAGTTAATGAAAGAGTTCGAAGCTAACATAGTAAAAGATACTCATTAGTGCCAATTCAAATCAACACAATATGCTTGTTACTTCAAACATACAGTTTCAGCTATAGTCAATGCTTGAAGTTCATTTGGTTGTTGTAAACACTGGAATTTTCCACAGATATGATCAGACACTAAAGTAAAGACTTACCGAATCTAATGATGAAACAAGTGAGACACGATCATGATATAGACAGTGCTGACGAGAGAGAACCGCCCCATTGCAGTGTACG
>SNQN01000198.1:0-41112 GCA_008642245.1 Bassia scoparia | reverse complement strand
GTCGGAGGGACTGTGGGGTCGGTGGAGGATCATGTATTATCAGAAAGGAGTTGAATTTTTTAATTTTTATTTTTTTAATCTTTTTCTATAACTTTATGGTCAGCATTCCTGTTATCATGATTTATATTGCAACCATGACCTTGATAATTGCAAATTTGGGGAGTTTACTGGGAAGTATGAGGTGCACAAGTTAATTGGCCATCATCTGAGTTGCAATGTGTCTACTTTGCAGATCTCCTCGTTGGCTACTTGATTCGGACCATTTTGAAACTACGCGGAGTGCCAGAGAATATTACCACTTATTGTGTGATGGCGTGGCTTTTTAATCCATTTACCTTCACCATAGGAACACGTGGGAACTGTGAGCCTATTGTTTGTGCAGTGATACTATGGATCATAACCTGTATCATGAAAGGTATAATCCTGGTTTCRAATTTTCACATATGACGCTTTGTATATTGGTTCTACACACTAAACTGCAYAAGCTATTTTCCAAGGCTATGAAAACTACACATTAAAATTAACCTTTTCTTCTCTAAAATCTACTGCGACATCAAATATAAACACATTTTGATTTGGGACTTGACAGTTTAGAGTCCATTAATGATTGGCGAATGACTTGTACACACTTCTTGTATGTTGTTTTTGCACAGGATACCCAGTAATCCTCCCAAGAGAAAATAAGTCGGTATTATTAGGCGCTGCTATTCTTGGTTCTATTGCAGCAAAGAAGTATCCCAGTCATTAATTAAAATTTTGTTTCTTGGTTTGATGAATATCAGAAGGATAAGCCGATAAGGAGATCAAGCCGTTGTAGTCAGTTACAACTTACAAATTATGATACGAAGTATCAAAATTACCTCTTATCTGCCTTTAAAATCACTCTTTCCTGGTCATTTGTCAATTTAATTTCCATGAATGTTTCATGGTTTATTCGGTTTAATTATACATGAATCTTTTTTCCATTATTCCATTTACATTATTCATCTTAGTCTGCTTACAAGTTACAACAATTCATATGTACMTATCAGTTAGGCAATTACACATTATCTACATTCGTACAAGTCTTCATGCAAAATTTTTGTTTTCTGTGTATGCTAACCCTTGATTTTGAAAAAAAAAATATAATAATTTAGGTCATTCATCCTTCTAAAGATCCCAAAGTAAAGAAGTACCATGATTCCCAATACACACTTCATGTTATATGCTTGTATGTCTGATTTATGTTTTTGTCTGATTGATGTTCTGCTTCTCTATTGAATATTTAGAGGTTATAGATTAGTTTGCGAAATTTCAACCTAAATGATTTGAGTCAAACTCCATTTACCTTTGGTTGTTCGATGTCTTCATTTTTGTGGGTTTWCCCCCCAATTCTGCCCTGCTTCCTCTATGATATTGCCTAGTTCAGAAATTCTTTGCCCTGGTTTCTGAGTTTTGAGATCAGATGAAATTATATGTTGTACATTGATGAAGTTAGTTCTTTGTGTGATGGATTCTTATAACACTGTTTCTGTATCTAAACATATGACTGGTCGTTGATGCAGTATTTGATCAGAATTTGTTCGTTGTTTGAGCACATAAAAAATTCCATTAACTTGGTCGTTGATTCTTAAAAGTTGGATCTGATCAGAAAAATGTTGTGCTCAAACCCAGCAGAACGTTTAACTGCTCATCAAGTCTTATGTGAGTTTTTTATGCTTTCTATTGATAATCTACTTGATTTTATTCAAAGTGAAATCTTTTCTCTTGTTTGGTATGTTTGTTGGACTCCTTTTCTTAATTTAAAAACAACCTTGATTAGGTCATCCTTGGATTTGCGAAAGTGGTGTTGCACCTGATAGAGCATTGGACCAGCTGTACTATCTCATCTCAAACACTTCTCTGCAATGAACAAGCTGAAAAAAATAGCTCTGTGAGTATGTTTACGATTCGAATTTGACTGTTTAGTTTTCTGTAATCTAGGTTGATCTGCTGACTTTTATAGTGCAGAAGTTACCTGCCCAAGCATTTTAACAAGTCCTTGTTGATTTTTTTCTGCCCTAATCTCTCTTCTTATGACACTTATGATCTTTGTATACAAAACCATATACAACAATCGATATCTTATTTGGTTCTGGTCAAAGATAATCTTGCCTTTTGACTGTTATCTGTTCTTAAGAATAGTCTAAGCTTTCCACTTATGATTACTGATTATTGACTGTTTCCTTTATGACTTTTTATGTTTTTCGATCTTTCTCATTTTTTTATTTGTTGTTTGCATTTTTTGATATGGAGTTTTAATTTACTTTTGTTTTTCTCCTTCTCAATTTTATTTAATTTTTTTTACTGTAATTTGACATTTGTTCTAATATTTTTAGTGTAATTTTTTTTCTAGATGAGAGATGAAGATGATTGAAGTGGGAAGATCTATGTTCTCCATGGATTATTTGGATGTTTAATTATTAATTTCTATGTAATTTTTAATGTACTCTCTAACATTTCCTCATAATATATATACAAGTTTTTTTATATGGTGTAATTATACTCATTTATTTGTATTTTTTACCCAATTTTAATAGAAATTGGTATTTATATGTATATTGTAACACTTTGTTATCATTTTAGGATGATAAATTAGCCCATGTTTTGTCTCTCATTGTATAATGAGAGACAAAATATGGGCTAAATTTTTTTTTTAATATATAGTAGTCAAAAGCTGGGGTTTTTAGCTAAAACCCCAGCTTTTGACTTCACAAAAGCTGGGGTTTTTAGCTGAAAACCCCAGCTTTTGACTTCACAAAAGCTGAGGTTATTTTAACCCCAGCTTTTGTCAAAAGTTGCAAGCTCAAAAGCTGGGGTTAAAAACCCCAGCTTTTGACCCCTAAATAACCCCAGCTTTTGATGATTTTTCTACTAGTGTAAGGATACTCTGTTTACCATTGCAAAGCATGCTGGGAAGCCTATCCGAGTTGACTTTGCTACTGACAAAGTCTCAAAAGGCAGGTATGCTCGAGTTTGTGTTGAAATAAACCTCCATGAACCCCTTGTTACTCGAGTTTGGGTGGGTGGTGTTTGGCAAGATATTCACTACGAAAATATCCACACACTCTGTTTCGGATGCGGCCGTGTTGGCCATACCAAGCAGAATTGTGGATTTAATGCGGAACCTACGAGCACACCAACGGCTGTTTCCTCAGCAACCACGCCTCCGCCAGTAGGCAATGATCACCAATGTGCTACGTCATCTACTCCCCACAAGTTGACCACTAGCCATTCCACCATCCCAGTTGTGATACCTTTTCCTCAAGATAACCCAACTTGCACATCCAACTTGTCCACTGTCCTCCCTCAACCGCCTTCTATCTCGAACTTATCCATTTTGGGCTTTGGGCCATTGGACACTTCTTCTTCCGATTATGGGCCTTGGAACTTGGTTTCTAATTTGAGACGAGTAAAGTCTACCAATCAATTCAAAAGAGTGGAGAAGCCCAGCCTTCAGCAGCCCATCTCTAGTATTTCTGCCAAGCCCAAACATCAAGGCCCTTCTAGGCGCACTACAGGCCTACAGCCCACCATTTTTCTTAGAAGCCTCTTGAGCAAGCCCATTTAGTTGAGTAGACCGACCCAATTCCAGCCCAACCAACAGAGGAGTTGAGATCCACCCTTATTCCAACTGTGTCCCATCCTCCTCTCTCTCCCTCCTCTGACTGCCAGATGTCGCCCATCCAGCCACCCCACTTTATTACTCACCGACCTACTTTAATTAACTCTTCCACTTCCTTTACTCCCTCCTTAACTCCAATTACCCTTTCATCTCCAATCATTTCTTCCCCAGTCAAAACTTCTCAAGTCTCCAAAAATGTCAAACCAACAATGTCGAAAACTCACACCAAGACCAGCTCCAAGACCACCACGCCAGTCCACTCCACCTCMACCGTGGATCCACCAAAGAGCACCATTCCGACCACCTCTCCCACTCCCCCCAGCTCCACTACACAGACCGCTACCACCCAACTTAATYAGTTCCAACCACCACCATGGAAAAGCTAGGATGAAAAATCCTTACCCAGCCTCACAAATTGTGGGTTAGACTAATTTCTAAAAAGTAAAACCCTCTTGATAACTTTTTACAATGTGTCTCAAAGCCTCACCATTCTGTCATTTGGAGGAATATCCTTAAGGGCATTCCCATTCTCAAGTTAGGTATAAAGCATTTGATTGGGAATGGTTGGGACACCTCCTTTTGGTACAACCATTGGGTTGGTGAGGCTCCCCTAGCTCATCTAGTCTCTCACATTCTTGAACATATCACTCACTGGAAAGTGGGACACTTGATAAGTAATGGGAAATGGCAACTCTCCTCTATTTCTCACCTCCTTCCTTCTTACCTTGTTAACCTAATCTTGCAAGTCCCTTTCTCCACCTTCAGTCCATCTTCAGACTCCTTTACGTGGACCCTCTCAAAAAATCGAAACTTCACCATCAAAACAGCTTATTTCAACTCAACTCCAACCCCCCTGAACTTAAACACCCTCTCCTTCCATGGAGCAAAATGTGGCACACAAAAGTCCCTTTCAAATATAAAATGCTCATGTGGAATTGTTTTCGTGAAATACTGTCTGTGGGCACATCCTTGGCCTACAAAATTTCAAATTTTGATCCAACTTGCTCAAAATGCCTCCTATCTCCTGAAGATCACATTCATCTTTTTAGGGACTGTCCCACCTCCAGAATCCTTTGGGTCAAAGTTTTCTCCACATCTATTTTGGCCTCCTCTTTTGATCAAAACACTTTTTTCAGATCAAATTGGCCTTCTTGGTTGTCTTACAATTTCAGCAGGACCAAAGGTTGGATTCAGAAATCCATCATGGTCTTTTGGCACTTATGGAGAGCTAGGAACATGGTTGTGTTTGATTTTAAATGTGAATTACTCTCAACCGTTGCTTACCGTTTGTTTGTTGATATTTCTGCGAACAACTTTGTGTTTCAGGCCTCCTCTTCCAAAGCTCCTGTTGTTAGTGAAGCTCCTCTTTTGAAGGCACCCCCGGCCCCTGATTTCTTCAAGGTCAATGTGGACGCCACCTGGTCTGAGAATTCTGGTTCTGTAAGTGGTGGAGTTATACGGAGGACTGATGGCTCTTGGTTTTTGGGTTTCTCGTTCAAGTTTGCTGCCACCTCTGCCCTAGCAACTGAGTTGCTTACTTTTCGTAAAGGCATAACCCTTGCTGACAAATTTGGTTGCACTGCTATCCAGATAGAGACTGATGCATTGCAACTCATTAACCTTATTGACAACGCGGATGAGTTTAAGCATAACCCCTTGGCTCCTATCATGGATGACATCCTACACCTTCGAAACAAGGAATGGATTGTGGAATGTACGCATATCCCACGCACCATCAACATTGTTGCTCACAACCTTGCCCAGTTTGGTGCTGAGATGGATGGCCTCTACTTCACTCACTATGTCCCTTATGAATGTATGCTTTCCCAGTTCACCATTGAAAAAGATCATGCTTCGGCCTCGAAGACTAACTAGTTGCTTTGGCTTCCTTGGGAGGGGTCCCCTTATCTTAGTTTCTTTTTGGGTACAKAATAGTATTTTGGTCTCAAGCATGTTATCCTGATGATGTTTTGGCTTGAGTATGGTCTCCCTCCCCCTTCTTCTGTTTGCCAGTTCTGGATGGGTGTTGTGTTTTTGCGTTCAACACCCCACTTTTGTAACTATCTCACTGGCACTTTATTATGATATAATATAATCTCCTTTATTGTGTTAAAAAAATTTGCTATTTCTCACTTATAAATTGCTCTTTCTTCTTCGTTCTTCTTTGTTTTTCATTTTTCTCGTACTGTTTTCAAAGTTTAATTAATTTTTTTTTATTTTCGAATCGTTTTCACTTAGAAAATGAGTGTAGTGTATGATTGTTCATCATAGATCTATGTTGTTTTTGTTATGTGTTTTGATTGTAAGTGACACAATATTAGAAGGTTTGATTTGATTTGAGTTTTGTGTTTCTCGCCAATTGATTGAAGGCCAATGTTTGGACGAATTGGAGTTATATGATTTGATATGATTGCTTTGCGACTTTCGTCTTAGATTCGTAATTGTTCAATGAATCTTATTAACCGTGATTTTATTCGTTCTAGGATGAAATTATAAATTTTGGCCTATTTGTCCTAGTAAGTTATGCCCTAGAATACTATATGATGTTTGAATTTGATGTTTGAATTATTGTTTAATGTTCAATTCATTTGATAAAAGAAAAAAAAGTGAATGAAAATTAAATTTCTTATATAAATTTGTTATTTGTTGTTTTTCTTCTAATCAATAGTTACTTTTTACAAAATTGTAGTTGCTTTTCTTCTAATTACTAGTTAATTTTTACAAAATTGTAATTACTTTCCTTATGATCTGCGATTTCATTTTATTCTTTTTACAAAATTGTAAGTTGAAATTAAAGTAGTAACTCTTTATTTCTAAGTTAAAATTAAAGTAGTAATTAACTCTAAATGTAAGGTAAATGTTGATGTGTACATGGGGACGACTTCGTGGGGGTTAGAGTTGGCAATGGATCTTGGACCCGCCCCGGATCCGCGGATCTATATCCGTTTTAACGRAAATGGATCCTAAATTTTTGGACCTACGAATCCGGGTCGGATACGGATCCTGTCAAGAAAAACGGATACGGTTTCGGGTATAATTATAGGATCCGTATCCGGATCCGTTTACCCTTTTTTTTAAATAATACATATATTTTTGTTTTTTTTTAGACTTGTAGTGTGTACTTTGTTATATTTTTACTTGTAATTGTTGAATTTTGTGGACTTATAGTGTATACTTTGTTTATTTTTTATGTATTGACCAAAAAAAATGTATGGAAGACTTGAATTTATTAAATGTTGTTTTGGCAAATTCAAATAGGCGAAATTTTGCAATYATTCGTAGGATCCGTTTTAGATCCGTTTAAGATCCGTATCCGTAAGATCCGTCGGATATGGATATGGATCCTAAGAAAAAATATCCGACGGATACGGATCGGATCTGGATCCTTTTCTCAAAAACGAATCTGGATCCAGTAGGATCCGGTCCAGATCCGATCCGTTGCCATCACTAGTGGGGGTTGGTGCGGTGGTGCGGGATCATACGGGGACTATGTTAGTTGCTGTTGTTCAAAGGTGTAAGGCGGGATGGAATGTGGTAGTTGCAGAGGCGTATGCTGCTTATTTTGGCTTACGGATTCTTCCAAGTTTGGTATGACATAGTAGTGCTAGAATGTGATTCGTTAGTTGTTGTCAAGCATTTATCTAATGCTTCATTTGATCTTTCTTTTTTTTTCCCTTATTGTTAGATGATATTAGAAAGCTAACTAGATTGTTTAATTTCGTAGTTTTGCATGCTATCGTATTTGTAGAAGGGGCATTTGCTAAGCATTCCTGAACATTTTTGTAATTTGGCTTCGCTTGATTTAATCTACTCACCATGCTTTTCCCTAAAAATTATATAAATTAAAGAAAATATATAACAAGAGATAACGTATTATTTAAAAAAGTAACTGATAATTATAGGAAAAGTATTAATTCGTTTTGTTGCGTTGTGTTGTTGTCGAAAATGAATTAATTAGCTTACTTTTTTGAGTTATGATATTACTAAATTATTTAATATTTAAAAAAGTAATTAAATATTTGAGAATAAGTAATCATTTTTTAAAAAAAAAGTAATTGCATGTTAGGTGTTTTTTTAATACGTTTTTGTTCATTTTGAGTTACTTTTTCAATTTTACATTTTGTTTTATTTTATTAGGTATGATGTTAGCTATGATATTAGTAGATAATAAATTTTGAAAATAGTAACTAATTTTTTGACAATAAGTAATTATTTTTGTTTTAAATTTAATTGCATGTGTATTTAAAAAGTAATCAGAATATATATAAAAAGTAATCGCGATATATATAAAACGTAATCATGATAGATCACTTTTATTTCTGTCTCTTATACACATCTAGATGTGTATAAGAGACAGAATCATGATAGATCACTTTTATTTAAGAGTGTTACTTTTATATTTATACACTTTATTTTTTAAACGTCATTTATGTTTTGAAAAAGTCATCACAATATATATATAAATAGTAATCATAATAGTTCACTTTCGATTTTTTCATCACAATATATATATATATATATGCTGTCTCTTATACACATCTAGATGTGTATAAGAGACAGCATCTAATATAAAGTAATCAGAATAGTTCACTTTCGGTTTTTTTAATTAATCACAATACACACACACACACACACACACACACACACACACACACACACACACACACACACACACACACACACACACACACACACACATAAGTAATCAGAAAATAAAAGTAAATGTTTTGGAATAAGTAAGTCATTTAATTTCTTGCTTAAAAGTAATTATATGTGTTCTGACGTTCTGTTGTGTTGTCTTGTTCTTTTTTAAGTGGATGTGCTGGCACATGGTAATTGCAGCTTGTTTTAATGGAGTAGTGCATGTACATGTGTTGTCTTAGCTTGCAGCTTGTTTTATATAAGATATGAGTACTCATTTATCATTTGAAATCTTATTCCGATTTTTTACTTTCTCTCTCTAAATTTTTCTCTCTACTTATCTTTTATTTTTCGACTTCTCTCTGAATTTTTTTGTTCTCTTTCTTTTTCTCTCTTCTTCTTCTTTTTGATCTTTTTTCTTTTTCTTCTTCTCTGTCTACTTGTTTATCTACTTGATTGTCATTTTTGTTACATCAAGAGACATACAAATATAACGAGAAGAAGAAGAAGCATGGAGATGAAGAACATGCAAGTAAATGTGGCTTCAAAAAGTTTTGTAGTTAAAGATTTACAGGTATGTATATTACTTCTTTGCATGTTATGTAGTTAGAGTGAAGAAAAGTAATTCATATACTCCCTCTGTTCCTTAAAGAAGTTACCAGTCACTATTCATACGCTTCCCAATGCATGTTTTGTATCGTTTATATCTTTAGTTGTATATTTGTAAAAATTATAACAATTGAATATTAATAATGTATTCATCAACYCGAATCAAACAAGACCCCACATGACTATATATATTCTTATAAAATGATAGTTATTCACAAGATTCTCTTCACTTGTGAATAGTCAAATAAACGCATATGGTAGGAACTTTAAGAAACGGAGGGAGTACTGAAGAAAAGTAATTGTTATGATTAAAAAAAAGTAATCGAGATTAAAAAAAGTAATTGTTATTTGAACAAAAAGTGCTTCATAAACTGAAAAAGAGAAATTTGTGTATTGTATTAAAGTAATTTTGATAATTCAAAAAAGTAATTGATATCATTCACAAAAGTAATTGATATCATTCAGAAAATTACTCCCTCCGTAACGAAAAACTTTCAACAGTTTCTATATTTGGGTGTAACAAAAAACTTTCAACAATTGTACAACTTTCCTCATTTGGTAATTTTTAAATACAAATATCTCACCTAACCCACAATCACCTTATTTTTTTGGAGACCACTATATTAATATTCAATCTAAACCACAATTGTACTACATTTTTTTGGGGACCACTACACTAATATCCTACCTAACTCACAATTAACTTATTTTACATTGAAAAGTGTGTTAATACAATTGTTGAATGTTTTTCGTTACGGATGGAGTAATTGATAATAGTTCACTTTTAGTGAGATTGTTCTTTTTGTGTTAGTTATATAAGTAGTAATCAGAATATGTATAAAAAGTGATCATGGTATTTGACTTTTCGTTAGAGTGTTAGGTTGTTTTTGTTAGAGTTAAGAAAAGTAATTGATAATAGTTCACTTTTAGTTAAAACTTTTTACGTTTGTGTTAGTTATATAAATAGTAATTAGAATAAATATATAAAAAGTAATCACTATATTGACTTTTAGTTAGAATGTTGTTTTTTGTTGTTTTTCTTAGAGTTAAGAAAACATTGATATCATTCAGATAAAGTAATTGAAATTAATTGACTTTTATTTAATATATTATGTTATTTTTGTGTGAATACATTTTTTATTTTAAAGTAATCATAAATATAATTAAAAGTAATCATGATAGCTCACAAGATGTTTTTTGTGTTTATACACTTTATTTTTTAAGATTAATAATGTTTTGAAAAAGTAATCACAAGATATATATAAAAAGTAAGCACAATATAGATAAAAAGTAATCAGAATAGTTACTTTATTTATAGTGTATTTTGTGTTTACACACTATTTTTATAGATCACTTATGTTTTGAAAAAGTAATCGCATGATATATAAAAAGTAATCACAATATATGTAAAAAGTAATCAGAATAATTCACTTTTCATTTAGAGCGAGTGTTATGTTTGTGTTTATAAACACTGTTTTTAAAGATCATTTACTTTCTATTTGTAAATATTTACTTTTTTTTTACTTTTCTGTTTTTAAACCTTTACTTGTTGTGCATTATTTTATTTACTTTTTATGTTTGTAATTGTATTACTTTTTTTATCATTTAAAGTTACTTTTTCTCAATAGTATTGAAATTTTTACATGTGTTTGAGAAATAGCTTATTATGGCTTCTTCATCGTTTTCATCATCTTCATCGTTTGCAATATGTGATTGATCTTCAAAATCTTTATAATTTATGTGTTGCAAATGCTGTAGTGAATCTTCAATCTGTTCTACTTCCATCGGTTTTTGTGGTTCTTCTGATTGTATTATGATTGATGAATTGTAAGAAGAATTTGCTGATTCTTCTTTTTTCGTTTGAATGTGGTTTTGATCAAATTTTTTTTGGGGAATTTTCAGTGTATTTGGAGATTGCAGAAGAAGAGTGAAAAGGTGCAGAGAGTAAAGAATGTTGGAGAGAGAAGTTGCAAGCGTTTGATTGGTGAAAGACACAAAATTTCTAGAGAAGTAGCAGATTGGAGAAGGAGAGAGAAAGTAATGGCTCCTGTACTGTGAAATTTCGTGCTTTTTTGGGGATTAGAGTGTTAGGTTGTACGGACTAGTGCCTTACATAACGGACTATGTAAGGATGTCTGCCACACAGTAATTTAGGTGTGGCAGGTGGCACTGAAAACGAGCTGATAATACAGTAGTGTACTACTCCCTCTGTTCCTTTTGTTTGTCTTGTTTCCTTACATGAAATTCTTAAATGTTTGTCTTGTTTAGAAAATTTTCTATTTTTAACCTCAAATTTATCCACTTTTTCTATACATAAATTAACCATATTTATTATTTTTCATCTATTAAATTAAATAAAAGCCTAATCACTATCTAGATTACTCCCAAAATTAATTTTTCAACCCACATTTATTACCTTTTTCTATTATCGTAGATAAAAACTCAATAACTCACTCTTCTAGTAAGAATCTTATTATATTAACCTCTCATTAAAGATTCATTTTTATTAATTCTCTTCCCGATTCCAAACAAGACAAACAAAAGGGAACGAAAGGAGTAGAATAAAAGTCTTCATCATTATTTTTTTTCCTTTTTATTGTTTATTTTGATGGTCTTATGTTATCAAAATTCCCATCTCTCAATCACCAAGATAAAATGTTGCTAACTCATTAATTATTCGAATATACGATATCAATTGGATTCCATTGGATTGGTTAAAGGGTTTCAAATTTTTTAACTAAAGTCACATAATTGAGCTTTGTTAATTGATAAAATTCTAGTTGGGTGAATTTTGTCATTGAGCTACTCATACAAATTCTCGCAAAAGATTACTCAATTCACCAAATACATTGAGGAGTTCTCTAGTCCTCCTAATAGAACCAAAAAAATGATCCGAATATACCATAAATATACTATATGTCTATATCTAAGTTTAATCTACTGATTGTGAGAGATACTAATTGGCAATGTGCTAAACTAGTAACATTAATTTTTGACAACGATAGGATGACATTGGAGAAGAGTAGTATAATTGATGGCCTCTCACCCTCAAAAGTCTAAACAAGAAACGTGAAATACAAGTCAAAGCACGTTGCCGTTGTTGGGCCATAAAATATTCTGTACATGATTTTCCAATAAATTTGGAGAATGTTTATTCATTCTACTTGAGAGTGATTCTTTGCTCCTACGCGGTGCGAAATGATTTTGGCACTCTTCCCTCTCACTTCAACATGATTCTCCTTATTCGATATAGTTAAACACAACTCAAACAAGGTATTTCTTAAAAAAAAACGATTCTTTATGAAAATTGTGTGCAATCAAACAAAGTCTTAATTAGGGGAGAATGTGGTGCAGTTTGAGCTTTTTTCAAACCCAAACCAGTAAACCACACCATACCATGAAATTTCACAGAGCACACTAAACCGCACTGCAATTTAAGGCTTGTGCCGTATGGTGTAGTTGTTCTTTTAAAAAAATCATTACAAATTATATATATATATATATATATATATATATATATATATAGAGAGAGAGAGAGAGAGAGAGAGAGAGAGTCAGGATCCAGTGAAAACCACATGTTATATGAAAACGTGAAAACCAATATATATATATATAGAGTCAGGATCCAGTGAAAACCACATGTTATATGAAAACGTGAAAACCAAAATAAGTGGGTACATTTTACATTTTAAGGGGTACATACAAGCAGTAAAGGGGTACACAAGACTTTCAGTACTATTGATGAACAGTACACGTGTACCCCTTATAAACCTTCAATGTACCCCAGATTGAAATACAAGTATATACATAAATTAAATCGTGACCGTCCATCTCCAAATCCTACGGTCAAGATTAAAAAGTTTTTAGTTTTCACCTAAGTTTGTGTTTTCACATGATCCTATTCCTATATATATGTGTTGTGTGTGTGTGTTGTGTTGGTGTGTGTGTGGTGGTGTGTGTGTGTGTGTTGTGTGTGTGTGTGTGTGTGTGTGTGGTGTGTGTGGTGTGGTGTGTGTGTGTGTGTGTGTGTAGAGAGAGAGAGAGACAGAGACAGAGACAGAAGAGAGAGAGTCAGATCCAGTGAAACACATGTTATATGAGAACGTGAAAACAAAAATAATGGATACATTTTACATTTTAAGGGTACATACAAGCAATAAAGGGTACACAGACTTTGACTACTACTGTTGAAACATGACACGCGTACCCCTTTAAACCTTCAATGTACCCCAGATTGAATTACAAGTATATACATAGATTAAATCGTGACTGTCCATCTTGAATCCTACGATCAAGATTAAAGCTTTTAGTTTTCACCTAAGGTTTGTGATAACCTTAGGTGAAAACTAAAAACTTTTGATCTTGACCGTAGGATTTCGAGAATGACAGTCATGATTTAATCTATGTAATACTTGTATTTCAATCTGGGGTACATTGAAGGTTAAAGGGGTACACGTGCACTGTTTATCAATATACTGAAAGTCTTGCGTACCCTTTACTGCTGTATGTACCCCTTAAAATGTATAATGTAGCCACTTATTTTGGTTTTCACGTTTTCATTATAACATGTGGTTTTCACTGGAGCCTGACTCTATATATATATATATATATATATATATATATATATATATATATAGGGTGAGGATCCTCTGAGAACTCTTCTTAGGTAAGAACTACGAGAACTCTAATGTTCTACCTTTTTACTCTTTGTGTTCTACAATTTCACACATTATGTTCTACAGTTTTAGTCTTCATGTTCTACAAATTTACATGTTCAACACTTTTAACTTTTGTGTTCTACTGATTTGTCTTTTATGTTCTCCAAATTTATCCTTTATGTTCTACATTGTTACCACACCTTTCTCTCACCTTTTCCACCCCACACCACCACCGAGTCCCGAGTCCATCCACGCAACACCACCCCACTGCCACTGACCTAGCCCTGCCACATCCCCCTCCCCACTCTGAGCCCACTCACACCCTACCACACGTCCACACCTCCCTCCACCAAACTTCCACCACTCACACTTCTCTCCACCGCACCACCACCCTCAACCTCACCCTCACCAGCAGCAACGAACCACCACCAACTGTGCCCTCACTAGACTCACCCTCGACCCAGTGAACCAAGCCTCACCAGCACCAACAACTCCCACCTCAACCCGCTCCAACAACCACCAACCCCTACCATCGTGTCACCAACCTTCAACACATGCGAACCCATCCCCAATCGCACCAACCAACCRCGAACCACCAAGTTAGGGGTTGATTTCGAGTTGTGGTGGTGGTTAGGGTTTGAATTCGGGTGGTAAGGGCTTGTGGTGAGAGGTTGCGAGGAGGGACAAGGTTCGACGATGGTGATGAAGCGAAAGAACTGACGCGGCGGTGGTGTGAGACACCGTGGTGCTCAGTGGAGAGAGAGAAGTCGGTTAGAGAGGAGAAAGGTGAGGGCCGAACTTGTTAGCCTTTGGTGCGTCGGGGTGTGGGCTTGGAGGTGGTGGTTGTCAGGATGGAGCAGGCCGGTGTGATGGTGGTGGTGGTGCGGCGACGGCAACAGCAGACTGAGCTGCTATAGAGGAGAGAGGGGGAGAGAGTGAGAGAGGGGAAGTGGTGAGGGAGGAGAGAGAAAGAGGTGAGAGGAGGAGAGAGKGGATAAGGGAGTAATAAAATCATATTTTGTTTTAAATAAAGGAATGGATGTGATTATTTTAGTTTGATTTGGATGGTTGAGATGATAGTTCTCATGGTTCTCATAATAAGAAGGGTTCTCGTATGAACCCAACTCTCTCTCTCTCTCTCTCTCTCTCTCTCTCTCTCTATATATATATATATATATATATATATTATATATATATATATGTAGGATCCAATGAGATAAACTCTTAAAATGAGACGTGTGAGAAAGTAATCTTGGTCATTAATTTTTGAAATGAACGATCAATATGTGCATAAGTTTAATAGTAAATGTGCATATTTTTTTGATTTTTGCACATTCACAGGAACATTCGTGCACATTTATGTACAAAAGTTTGCACATTTACTTTTTTCATGAAATAAATCTTGACCCTCGATTCAAAATCCAATGATCAAGATTGCTTCTCACGTATCTCATTTTAAGGATGCTTCTCATTTGATCCTAAATATATATTCTACTTATTTTATCTGGACTAATCTTATTCAATAAGTATTGAAAAAATTTGAAGAGAATAGACCCTTAATACATCAAAATACACTATTATAACAAAGTCTTACTACAAAAAAAAGCTAATTTTATAAAGTTCATATAAATACATTATAAATTAGAATGTCATCTTCGCTAAACCACGCCAATTCATCTTTAACGACAAAATTTGCGGCAGTTTGGAAAAATAAAAAACTAAACTGCACTTTCCAAACAGCAAACCAAACCAATTCATCAAACTGCAGTCCGGTTTGTAGTTTGGTGCTATTTAGACCGCACTCTATTCTCTACTCATAGGTCATGTTCTCGTCAATTGAATTTATTGTACTGAACTGTACTTATTTTAACTGAACTAAACTTATTATAGTGCTAAATTGAACTTATTTTTACTGAAACCTTAACAAATTTCTTGGATTGAACTTATTTTTATTAAACTAAACTTATTACTACTAAACTGAACTTATTTTTTACTGAACTATACTTTTTTTTACAGAAACTTATTGAAATAAGTTGCGAKAACAATGCCTTAATGTACTAAGCTCCGTCCGAATAAATATTACTCTGTAAGTCTGTATTAAAWTTTTCAATTGAAATTTTTTTGTAAACAGGATTAGAAAATATAAGATGCTGTAGTTAGATTTTTATTTTGTATAGTTAATTGTATAATACACATATGTACTCCCTCCGTTTCTTGATGTTCCTACCACACACTATTTAAGTTTAAAATATGGAAACTAATATAATATGAGAAGTGGGGTTAAAAAGTAGATTTAGATTGGAGAGAGAAACAAATAAAATTGCATTATTTAATACACATGAGTGTATTGCAAGTGGTATGACGGATTCCACATGGTAGACCACCAAAATTTAAAAAAATAATACTTCTATAAGGTTTTTGTTGGGTCCCTTAAGTTTTGAGTGATGACAAACCAATACAGGGAACAGGACACTTAATGGTGAAAATAGTTGGTTTGAGGAACCAGCTGTTATAGGATACCTGTTTCCCCAGACAAGTTAATACTTAATGTGTATATATTGAAACTAACTTGTCTTACTACAGGGAAAAGATGAATTAACACAAAGCTCATATACTGGTGCAGAACCAGTAGGAGCTGTTTCCTCGACTGTTATACTGAAAAAAGTCTAATACCTTTTATTGCATCTTAACCATGTTACATGTGCAGTAATAAGGTTGATTCCAAGACTTGAAGTATGAAGCCTTTCAAAGCCATTCGAAGAAAGAGGTTGTGCTCATAAGTGAAGTATTCAAAGGAAGATTCAAAGTATTGAAGATTACATGAAGAATAGAAGATATGCTACTCAAATGTTTAATCTAGGAAATTCATGTAATATGCTCTGTAGTATGACTTATATGCTTTGGTTTAAATGCTTAGATGTGTTTTGAGTTATGGTATGAATTCTGGAACAAGATTGGAACAGAATTCATAACATACTCAATTAGGGAACCAGGCTGGGGAACCAGCTGTGTCCCTGAGTGGAATTATGGCTGCGGTTTTGAAAAAGWACTTTTCTAAAATATTTTGCAAAAGATATATTTTGAAAATATGTTTTACAGCTAGAAATATAGATGAGAATATATTTGTTGCCTTAAACCTAGGAGTATCTATCTTGTTCGATTCTATCCTTATGATCAAATCGAACAAGATAAATACTTTCCTTAAATCTCATCTTGCCTTACTCGGCAAGTAGAGAGATTTTAGGAAACTAAGGTTAAGGTCAACAAGCATATATACTCATCTATACTTCTAAATCCCACACATCTCTCCACGAATTGAAAGAGTTTATTTTTGAGAGAAAACACAAAAGCATAAGAACCCTACTTTAAGCCATACACAAGAGCATTAGTCGAGCATATAAACTTCTCTTATTAGCTTGTTAGAAGTAAATTAAAAGAGAGAAAAGTTGATATTGTGAAGGCATTCAACAGAGGGGTTGAAGGCCTGGTAAGTGTTTGTGAGTTCAAACACAAGTTGGACTTACGAGTGTGAGTCGAGTGCACATTCAGAGTTGASTGTGGGGTGTGCTGGTTCCCGGAGTAGGGAAACAGCAGAATGAGTGTGTTCTTTGTTTTTCGGAGTAGATTAATAAAAGAACATAGGGTAGGAGGACGTAGCCCAGAGTTGGGTGAACCTCGTTAAACTTCTTGTGTCCTTTATTATTTTGTTTACATTCCGCTGCTTACAGGAACCAGCCAAACTGGTTCCTCATACTAAGTCCGAAAAGAAAGAAAAATTGGTAATAGATCGAAATACTCAATTCACCCCCCCCCCCCCCCCCTCTTGAGTATCATAAAACCTTCAGTTTCCTAAAATGGAATAAAGTGAGAGTGGTAGGAACCTCATGAAAACGTTCATATGATGGAAGTGATAGGAATTTCATGGAACGAAGGGATTATATGAATTTTAATTTTTTTAACTTTTTTTTCAAATGAACCATAACGACGGGATATATATTTACAATGGGGGAGAGTTATGAGGATTTAAACCTTTTACTACAAAAATCAAAGGTGAAATTGAATCATTGAAGTCACTGCTCCAAACCTCTTCCTGTATATGACATTAATTAATTGTTGGAAATACTCTTCGATGAACTAATGGAGGGACTAATGAAAGTGATGGAACATTTATTTATACTATAGAGTACTCTTTAAACAAGGGAGAAAAGTTGAATGTTATATGATTTTGAACTATTAATTACTGAATCAAAACTTCATTATTTTGCTACTTCATAAAAGTATGAGGTTTTAAAATTAAATTATAAGTACTAGTTAACCGAAATATACTTGTAGCACTTTTTTTATTTAAGAAAATTTCAGTTGCATCGCTTTCTTTTTTGGAATACATTCACTCAATTTCTTAATCACATTGATTCCATTAATTTTTCTACTTTTCTTCTCTCCAAAAATCGTCAAAGAGCCCTTTTATTTTATTTTATTTTTATAAATGACGCAAGTAAAAAATGGAGGAAGTATTAAATAATTCTATTGATAATTATATGTGTTTTTTTTAAAAAAAAAAAGGGAATTCGTTGAATTTGCAAGTATAATTTTTTCAAGTAGAGTGGAGGAGAAATAATAGATATCATGAAAAGAACAAAATAAGGTCTATTTACTCCAACTTATTTTTCAATTTAATTCAGTTCTTCTCCGTTCGGTTCAGTTCAACTTAATTATTTTGTTAACTAATTTGTTAATGATAACAATGAAGACTGTCTCTTATACACATCTAGATGTGTATAAGAGACAGGAAACGGCCGAGTGGTGGTTTCGAGATCTTGCGAGAGAGAAGCATGGTGGTGGTTTCGAGTTGTGGTGGTGGTTAGGGTTTGAATTCGGGTGGTAAGGGCTTGTGGTGAGAGGTTGCGAGGAGGGACAAGGTTCGACGATGGTGATGAAGCGAAAGAACTGACGCGGCGGTGGTGTGAGACACCGTGGTGCTCCTGTCTCTTATACACATCTAGATGTGTATAAGAGACAGCATTAATAATAGTGAAATATTAATCTAAGATTAAATTAATTCCAAGTTAATTATTTTTCTAAGTTAAATAGTTATTAAGTATTAATGTCAAGATTAAATAGTTAAATATTAATCACAAAACTAATATTAATTCAAAGCTAAATATTTCAGTTTTATTCAATTCAATTCAGTTCAGATGTTTTTAGTTAATGTAAAAGGACCCTAAAAACAAAATGTTAAAAAAAACATTAAAAACAAAAGAAGAATAGAGAAGGGGGCTTACCATTAACCTTTTGAAGATTAATAACTTTGCAAATAATGGAGGTTGAAGAATGGTTTTTTGAGAGAGAAGAGGTGGTTAGGGTTATTTTTATCCGATCAAATCTCTCACGTTTGTTCCAACATGTTTAATGAATCAAGCATTTATGACCTTGATTATCGTGTGATTTTTTCTTATTTTTCTAAATTATTTCCACTAAAAGAAATTTATTAATTTCTTATTGTAGGCGTATGCCCTCATCGGGCCTACGTCCTACATGGCTACATTGATTTTGAATGATCCCGTACGTTAGTTCGTCGGGGTGGTTGTCAATAGAGCGAATTGTCACCGTGCCTATAGGTTAATCACGGACGCCCGAAACATTATGTCAAACTAATGGCCCCATTGTTGGTATGGTAACCAAAGTGTGGGGTCGGGGACATGGTACGGAAAAAATCTTTGACCCAATCCGCTTGAATGTAGCGGCCTCTACTCGATCTCATTGTAGTTCCATTAATCACAATCATTGAATTCAAATAGCCTATCGATTTGATCTTAGAAAGCGCACTAAAAACAAAATAATAGTTGATTTCTATTAAGCATGCATCGCTGCCTACTCTAATGATTGTGACCACTTTGAATTAATCAAATTAATATGGTGCCTAAAATTTGTTCGTCCATAAGTAATCTAAATTTAATGTGATTCAATAAATTCCGGTCTTGATTACGCAATCGAAAGAGTCATAGGCGCAATGGTAAAAAATAATATATATAGAAATTGAAACTCAAATATATACAAAKCAACTTACCTTGTATCACTATCAACACAAAAGAAAACAAAGGTTAGTATCAAAACTTTGCTTCCAATTGAATCGTTTATCACAACAAAGAAAATCGTTAGCATTGACAATTATAATCAAAACGATTGTGATAAGTCAAAGCAATTGAAAACGAATGGATTTACATGATAGAAAACCAAAAGCAAAACGAAATTCAATGTATTATATTAATCAAAATTAATTACAAGAGAATAGGGAGAGTTGGATTGAATAGCCTCAGAATTTGTACCTAAATCCGCAAAGATACGACTCCGAAAGCTGCGATGAATTCGAGGGACTTTTGATTTTGAAAGTGGTTTGTGTTTGTGGATTGTTTTTTAAAGAGAGAGACTTTTGAGAGAATTGAATTGCACTTCATATGATGGTATTCGTTGATCGAATATTGGTTTTCGTTGATGTTCGATTAAGCAACGAGAGCATGTATTTATAGGCGTTTTGGGAAAAGATAAATATAATTAGAATTAAGAATACGGATAGCAACCGTATATATGGTCTAGGAACCGTATATACGGTCACTTCATCCGTATATACTATATACAGTTAGGACTATATACAGTTATCCTAACTGTATATACGAATGGTGTTGCGAGGCATGCCACGTCAACGATCCGTGTGCTCAATTCTACTTATATCTATCTTTCGTTCGCGAATTCTTATCTGTATTTTTTGCATCTAATTGTCATCTGAATTAACCTTTATCCAACCTTTATCCACTTTTGGATAAACTTGATGGACAAAATTGATTTTTTTAAATATTTCGGATAATTTCCGAATTTTCTGAATTTATCTACAAATTTCTAAATTCATTTATTTTCAAAAATCATTTCATAAAACTTGTAAAAATCATAGAAAATCAAAGAAAAATCAGAAAAATAATCTAAAAATACTAGCAAACTCAGAAAAAGGAGAAGAACAAAATGAAAAGTGGATTATGGCAGGAAGTTATGAGATACCTTCCTTTATCTTACATATTTTGTTTATAAGTCAGTATAATGAAGGGGAAGTTACTTGTTTTTTTTTTGCTCGGTAAATAAAGAATTTTATTAGCTCAGAATACAAAACAAACTAAACTCCTCCTTTAGATGACAAACCAACTAGGTTGGACTGTCAAACAAAAAAGAAGGGAATACTAATTACAAGCCTTCATGGCATCAAACCTCGAATGATCTTTCCTAGAGATTTTCCTAAGCAAAACATTACAAATACGATTCCACACAATAAAATTGATCTGCTTAACTAAATTACTAACAACAATGTCCTGAGATTTCCAAATTTTACAATTTCGAGCATGCCAAATCTCATACATCGTAGCAAAAATCATAGCAAAGCAAAACTTCTTCTGAAAACTGGATAGGTCATGCCTCTGAACATTTCTTAATACCTGCACATAGGAAGAACCTTTGTAATGACCAAGAAGCCAATCCCTAACCTGATGCAAAATTTGAGAAGAAAAAAATAAATGACCATGGCTTTCATTTTCAACAAGGCATAGAGRGCATAAAGCAATATCACACACTCCCATTCTACTAAGTATGTCCCTTGTGTGAGGCTTTGTGTGCATCACCAACCAACTCATGAGCCTATATTTAGGCAAGACAAACCGATTCCAAACAAAAGAATCCCAATGATGTGCAACAAGTTTCCCATACAAGCCAGAAACCGAAAAATTTTGCATTTGAATAATGTCCCGTTTCAAGTTCATGCTAACAATCTTGTCCTTAATCTCACAAATCTTTTTCCAAACCCAATTATAATCAATAGGGGCCTTGTACTGCCACTAATCCTGGTTCTTAATATAAACTACATGCACCCATTGTATCCACAAAAATTGTCTTTTTTATTGGCTATTGCCCAAACATGCCTAGCCATATTAGCAAAATTCCACAGATGAATGTCTCTGATCCCCAACCCACCTTGCTTCACACTCCTACAAACTTGGTGCCAGTTAACATTACCAGGCCTGACATAGAAGCATGTACCATGCCATAAGAAGGCCCTGTAAATTTCTTCAATCCCCTTTAACACAGCTCTTGGGAGTATAAACACCTGAGACCAATAGAGATGAACACTCAAAAGGACTGAATTAATAARTTGAACCCTACTAGCCATGGAAAGATGCCTGGAACTCCAACATCTAATTCGTGCTGTCATTTTCTCCACTAAGATCTCACAATCTTTCACATATAGTCTTTTAGAACAAATTGGGACACCCAAATATTTGAAAGGCAAACAGCCCAAAACAAAACCAGTAGAATGGATCACCTTATCAATAAGAGCAGCAGGCATACCTTAGCAAAATATTTCTGTTTTATTAAAATTGGCCTTAAGCTCAGAAGCATCAGAAAATACCTTAAAGGCAGCCATCACTAGATCAATAGAGGTTGTCTCACCCTTACAACACAGGATGAGATCATCAGCAAGAAAAAGATGTGTAAGCTTGGAAAGTCTGCATCTCGGATAGAATTTGAATTGAGTATTGCTGATCATGTGCTTTAGAACACGAGACAAATAATCCATCACAATAACAAACAAGAGTGGAGAAATGGGATCACCTTACCGCAAACCCCGTTTAGGGCTAAAATAACCATGTGGGGAACCATTGATGATGAGAGAATAGGTAAGAGTGGAGATACACATCATTATCAGTCCAACAAAATGGCTGGGAAAACCAGACACAACGGCATTTCCTCCAAAAACCCCCATTCAACTTTGTCATAAGCCTTCCTCAAGTCCAATTTAATCATACAACTTGGCCTAACCGAAGCTCGGCCATAATGTCTAACAAGATCTTGACAAAGCATGACATTGTTGCTAATATATCTACCATGGACAAAAGACCCTTGATTGTGAGCAATTAAATCAGGCAGAACAACTTTCAACCAACCACACAAAACTTTCGACAGGCATTTATAGATGGTATTACAGCAAGAAATCGGTTAGAATTCAGAAACATCTTTTGGACAAGAAACCTTGGGAATAAGAGAAATAAAAGTAGCATTAGTCTCCTTCAAAATCTTACCTCTTTGCTAACATTCTAACACAACTTGAGTTACTTGTCAGCCCACAATATACCAATTATCTCTAAAGAAATGTGCCCCAAACCCATCAGGACTAGAAGCCTTGTCTCCCTCAATAGTTTACATGGCCTACTTCACTTCCTTCTTAGTAAACGGTTGTTGTAGAATAGCCTTGTGTTCCTCAGTTAAAAGTGGACCAACCGCCACAAGATTAGAATTCACCGGCACTCTTTAGTCATCTGAACCACCCAACAATCTTTGAAAATAATTTAGAAAAGCCTGTGCAACTGAGTCAAGAGTATTACAAAAGACACCATGCAAGTTCTGAATTGCCAAGATACTACTATGCAAACATCTCTTCTTAATTTATTGATGAAATAAGAAAGTATTTGAGTCCCTATCCCTCAACCAATTAATTTTTGCTTTCTATTTCAAAAACAAAAAGTAATTCAAGTGATCAGAATTATACTCATCCCGAGCCTTTTTCTCTTGATAAATTAAGAAAAAGTCTGTAGGATGAGCCTACAACTGCTTCTAGCATGACAAAAGGTTGTCACAAGAGGTATTATACTTGACCTGCAGATCAGAGAAACCAATCTTGTTCATCAATCTCAAACCCTTCTTGACCACTTTTAATTTCTACATATCTTGAAACAAATAACAGCCTTGAGCTTCAGTTCACCACCAATCAACCAACTTATCATTAAAATTAGTAGCAGTGGATTACATCCTATAATACTTGAACGGCTTCCTACCTCCACCAAGATCACAGACCCTCAAGATACAAGGGTTACGATCAGAACACCCCTCATCAAGAAACAAAGCAATAGCATGGGGGTAAACATCCAACCATTGATCATTAACCATTATGCGATCCAGCTTGCAACATACTCTAGCCACACCTAGTTGCTTATTACTCCAAGTATAAAAATTACCAGTACTAACCAAATCCTCAAAACCACAATCAGTCATACAGGCTCAGGCATCAAGCATCTCAACTTGTCTAACCATTGACCCAATCCTATCCTCAACATTTAGGCCACAGTTAAAATCCCCCATGATAACCCAAGGACCCTTAGAACCAGCATGTAACTTCCTAATATAATCCCAGAAAGAAACTCTAGCCTCCTTGTCATTAAAAGCATAAACAAAAGAACAAAAGAAAAGGACTAATCCACTAACAGGTTGTATCACACAATGAATTATTTGAGGGGACATATCAACAATGGAAACATGAAAAGAGAAGGGGTTCCAAGCTAAAACAACTCTACCAGAACAACAAGTGCTAGCATTAGAAGTGAAACACCAACTATTAAAAATATTCACATAAAGTGAGCCCATACACCTGGGGGCATACACCTAGGCTTCACTTTGGTCTCAAGAAGAGCCACCACACCTGCCGAATGACTAGCCAAAGATGACTTAATAGAATGTTGCTTAACAGGTTTGCTTGCTCCTCTCACATTCCAACATAGGATCTTATCCATTAGGAATGGGGTTTGAGGAACCCCCACCATTAGCGTGCTCTATCTCTTTTGACATTACAACATTGACACCCTCCTCATTCCCTAAAATTTGAAATCCATTATTGACAAAAGTGACAGAAGGAGGAGGAACAATTCGTTTAGCAGAATGTATAACTGGCTAGAATCCATCAGCATCAATAAATGCATTATCCTTCATCTGCACAGCACTAGCACCACAATCTGGCTTCTGAACAAAAGCACCATCAACACCCTTCTCCTGAGCATCATCAGTCACTTGCTTTGGCTTCCATATCCATTTACCATTATTCCTAACACAGTACATAGCCTCCTTATGCCCAAACTTCTTACATTTAGCACATACAATCAGCTTCCATTGGTATTCAAGGGAAAGTTCTATACGAATGTCGTGCTCATCAATAAATTTTAGACAATCAGGGAACACTTGAGACACCCGCACCTCGATCAAGCATAGTGCAGACTGTAGCCTAACACGTTGCTCCGTGGCTTTATCCAACTTCAACAACCTGCCCAAAGGCTCCGCAATCTTCTCTAACACTCCAAAACCCCAGTACTCGAAATGAAGCTTCAATTTCACCTAAATAGGCACCACCATAACATCTTCCTAACTATAAACAGCATCAGGTACCCATGGCTTCACAATTACAGGCTTATGATCAAAAAAAGGTCTCTCAGTTGCAAGGACCTTCTCATAATTATCCATGGAATGAAACCGAACGAGAAAAACACCCTTAGACAACACAATGACCTTATCAATCCCAAATGCCTTCCACACCCAATGAATAAAACCCTCAAAAACTTTGAAAGGAGGATTGGCCCCCAACACATAGCAAACCACAGAGGAATTCTAGTAATCAAACGCAGGTTGAATATCCTCTAAATTAATTTTAACACAATTACCATCGTCTTTCAAATTAACAGGAATATGTGAAGCAATAGGAGTGTTCGAATTAATAGAAACATTTGAGGGTTCAATCTCATTAGCAGGCTTAGACATAGTACRCTCAACAATATCAGTATTCAGAGGCTTCGAAATCAAATTACCTTCCACCTCCTCATTTTAGGTAATTTGCGATTTGGGACGCTTTGTGTGAATGGACTACGACCACTCTGAAAAATCCAATCGAAGATTTTCCTTGTCCTTTAGATGCTTAATTGTTGTCCTCGGAGTAAACACTTCTATTGTTTCATCCTCTTCCGAATGATCAGAAACCCTATCATCCACCATTGATTTGGTCGATACTTGCTCAATCTCCTTCTGCAAACTTCTCTTAGCCCTAGAATTACGTGCCATGGCAATCAAACTTGCAAGCTTGAAACGATAATCTAGAAAGAGAAAGCTGTAGAGAGATAAGGTCTCAATATTTCCATTTTTTTAATACTTCTTGGTTTTTTTTTTCTTTGACAATTATTATGAGAAGTATTCTTTTCACTTCTGAATTATCGGCATCAAAAACACAACCACTTCTAGGCTTTTGCCCATTGAAAGATTATTGTACTAAGCATAATTTTCTTTGAACCTTATTGTATCTCGAAAGCAAAATTTCATGCAACCCGTGTCTTAGTCTAAGGGTCAGAATATTTCTTTTGGGAAAGTGCCAACATGCCTCAAAGTTTTATTTCATTGTTGTTTCAATTATTCTTTGTGATCCTTGTTTTCTATAATTTTTCCTAACAATCCAAAAGAAATATTTCATCAAAGATGTCGACAATTAAGGATTTGACAACGAATTTCACTAAGTTAGACAAATTTGAGGGTGTCAAATTTTGAAGATAGCAAAAGAAGATGCACTTCTTGTTGACAACGTTGGAGTGGCTTATGTTCTCACTACAACAAGGTCTATGGAGCAAGATGATGAACCGATCGAACAAACAAGAGAAGAAACAAGTGGGAAAATGATGATTATATATGACGTGGCCATATTCTTAATGGTATGTCCGATGCACTCTTTGATATTTATCAATATCGTGAATCTGCAAGGGATCTTTGGGATGATCTAGAGTCTAATTAAATATTTGGTTGAATATGCTTCTAGCAAATAGTTTTTAGTGAGTAATTTCAACAATTACCGTATGGTAGACTCTAGATCTGTCATGGAACAATTCCATGAATTGCAAAGAATCCTTGGTAATCTTAGACAACATGACATAACTATGAATGAAGCTTTTGTTGTGTCTTCTCTCATATACAAATTACCACCAAGTTGGAAAGAAGTAAGAAACTCTCTTAAACATAAAAAAGATGATATGAATGTAGAGCAATTGGGTTCTCATTTTCGGATTGAAGAGGGAATTCGTTTGCAAGATGAACAAAAGGATGTCAATCCTAGATCTACTACGGTAAATGTAGTGGAAAGTGCGAAGTCCAAGGGTGATAAGAATAACCCAAAGAAAATGAAGAACAACAAGTCTATGGAAGGACCGACAAAGAAACCTAAAGTTGATAATGATTCCCAAGAGACACCTATTCGTGGGTGTTGGGAGTGTGGAAAGTCGGGACACTTCTAAAAAGATTCCACAATCTAGAAAAGAAGGACGAGTAAGAAACAAGGGAAAGGCGGAGGCTAATCCCATGACAAGCAAGGTAATTCTTGTGCACAAATTTCACTTAATTCTTTTTTGGATTTTGTGTGTGTGGTTTTTGAAATCAATAATGTGCAGGATGATTGTTCTTGGTATATCGATTCGGGTGCATTGAGGCATGTATGCAAAGGTCGGACCCTTTTCAAGACCTTTCAAAAGCTTGATGATGGCGAAACTATATATGGGCAATGATTCTACAGCAAAAGTTCTAGGAATAGAACAAGTAAATTGATGTTTAGTTCTGAAAAGTCACTAATCCTAAGGGATGTGTTGTATTCTCCGGAACTTAGGAGAAATCTTGTATCCGGTGCACTCTTGAATTGCATAGGTTTTAAGATGGTTTTTGAAGCTGATAAATTCATAATATCTAAAGGTGGTGTGTTCGTAGGACTTGGTTATTTGTGTAATAATATGTTTAAGTTAAGTTTGTGTGTTTCTAGAAAAGACAATATTTATGTTGTTGATGACAAGTCCACTTTGTGGCAATGTAGATTTGGTCATGGTAATTATAATAAATTGCGTGTTATTTCCAAGCATGAGTTAATTCCTGCTTTTATTTCAAGTAATGAAAAGTGTAGAACATGCATGCTTAATAAGATCACTAGAAAACCTTTTCCTAAGTCAATTGAGAAAGACACTAGCTACTTTGCTAAAATTGATGCAAGTTAATTCCGTTCTATAGGTGTTATACATGAAACCACTACAGCTTATATTACACACCACAACAAAATGGTGTTGCAGAAAGAAAGAATAAGACATTGCAAGAAATGGTTAATTCTATGTTATCCTATTCAGGTTTGAGTGATGGTTTTGGGGGGGGGGGGGTGTTGCGATAACAGCTATCTATATATTGAATCGAGTTCCTATGAAACGAAAAGAAGCAACCCCCTATGAGCTTTGGTGCAAAAGAAAAACCAAACTTGAGTTATTTCAAAGTTTGGGGATGTAGGGCAATAATGACAGTGCCGGAACCCAAACGTAAAAAATTTGGGTGAAAGAGGAGTCAAATTCATCTTTATAGGATATGCGGTCCATAGCAAATCCTATTAGTTCTATGTTATAGAACAAAATGACTATTAGTCGGTTCATACCACCATTGAGTCTAGAGATGCAATTTTTGATGAAACAAGATTTTCATCAATGCCTAGACCAAAGGATATGACTTCAAGTACCAATGCTCAAGAGCTTGTTCAAATACCATTTGATTAAGTTAATGATGGAGAGCCACTTAATGAGGATGAACCATCAACATCTACTCAACTTGGAAGAAGTAAACGGCAAGAAAAGAGAAATCTTATAGGCCTGATTTTCATGTGTACTTAATTGAAGGATCAAGAGAATCGATTGTGACTAAATTTCCATATGTTTTCCATGTGGAAGATGATCCTTCAACCTATGAAGAGGCTATTACATCTCAAGATGCGGCTTTTTAGAAGGAAGCAAACAATGATGAAATGGATTCTATCATGGGAAATAATACTTGGTTTTTAGCAAATTTACCACATAAATGTAATTCAATAGGGTGCAAATGGGGCTTCAAAAAGAAAATGAAGGTTTATGGAACTATTGATAAGTTTAAAGCCCATCTTGTGGCACAAGGGTTTACTCAAAAATCGTGTAACACCCCAATAATTCTCCACTTTACCTGTGAAATATTAAGCCAAAAATACGGAGATCTATTGGCATGCCACTGCCACGTGTTAAAACGTTTAGGCTAAAATAATATTTTGCAGCGGAAATCAAAGATAGAAAATAGTTCAAGCCAAAGTGTTAAAAATCTGAAATATAAAAATTCATTTGACATTTTGGAACCATTAAGGCCCTTATACGCAAATAACGGTAAAATCCCTTTTCAAACATAATAAACTCGAAATATAAAATCGTTCTGTAAGGTTTACGATGCATGAACAAATTATTTAAGTACGATCGGCTCTCCACTCATCCCAATCATTCAAGGCTAGTCACCTGATTGCAAATCCTGTAAAAAGTCTACTCCCTAAAATTTCCAAGTAAAATCAGGATCATCACAGGTCCACCAAAAGAAGAAAATGTGGACAACACAAAAAACACACAATTAGCAAAGCTGAGTACATACAACATACGAAAACGAGAAAACAAACGGACAACATATCCCCTAAAAACTGGACATACCGAGTTACAACACATGTTTAGAAACAAAAGAAAACCCAATTGTAGTGTTCATAACCACTTAACAATATTATACATATACAGCTGATCCCAAACTCAGACCAAAACCATCAAGTACATATTACATACTGCTGCTCCAATACAACACAATCCTAAAATCCTAAACTGCTCATGTTAACTAGATTGTACCTGCAAAATAACTTACTCGACTCCAATACATGACTCAAAACATTTTATTACATTTGTTATGATTTGAGCAACAGACAAGGTTGTCCTCAACCCAGACACACAAGGTGCCACRATTYAACCAGACACACTARGTGCCACAATTCAAACCAGACACACAAGGTGTCACAGTTCAATCCCCCATGCCTCCCCGTCGAAAGGCATCAAAAAGTTCAATAAACCATAGCTAGATGAGATCTCAACTAACCCCATTTTGGATAAAATCCTTTATAAAAATAATAGAAAAGAGAGGCGTTGATCAAACGGCTCTGCAAAAGTTGCGAATGAAATCACAACCCCAACCCCTGATTGTCAATACTCCAGACGTGCACAAATCCAGAGTTTTGTTGCTCATTCATATTATAGTATTTAACTGTTAATTATTTACCAACTTCCAAACAAGACCACAAAACACATATCAATCATTTTTAACAAAAAAAAACCATTCCTTTAATTAATAAACCTGTTGGACAAGCCAACTAACCTCGTCATTAAGACTTGAATACTTCCCTTTACTCAATTTATACATCATGTCTTGAACGAGTAATAAATCACCTCATGGAGTAAGTTAAACTTGACCCCACTTAATTCATCCTTATATTATAAATTACCTCATGCAACAAGTTATACTTGACTCCACTTAATTCCTCAATAGACCAAAATAATTAATTAAAGACAAATGACTAATTAACAACCTTCATAACAAACCTCATAAACAAACCAATTTCCACCATACTCCTCAATTTCCACAAATATAGACCAAGACACAAATAAATAATTCATTTGTGACTATCAAACAATTCCATGGACGTTTCCTACTCATGCTTTTAAGTTCTCAAACATCCTCAAACAAACATTAAGATCAAGGGTTCCGCAAGTAGTACGTACCTTGAATAAACCGAGCGACAAACCACTTTAACACTTAGAAATCGACCTCTACGWAGTCTCCTCCTAATCATATAGCAAAACTTGAATCAACACACTTGACATTTAATTTACAGCAATACTAAGTAGTTTTAATGGGCCTCAAAAGTTACTAAAGTCATATCTTTATTCCTTACAAAAACCCCCATTGATAGTATAAACATTATACTTTAGTTTTAGCTTGAAAAATCATAAAAATCTAGCTTTTAAATAAGGAATTCAGCCCTTTTAATTCATTTCATAAATCCGAAAATTTTCTTTTTCATCCAAAAACATTCAACAATTCAAAACATGCTTATACTAGTAGCACTATATATTAAGCCATTGATTTTGAAGTGAAAACTCAATATTCTCAACACTAATAACTTCAAAAATATTTATGAGAAATCTGAAATTTATTAAAACTTGTAAAAGAGAAAGCTTAAGCTTTGTATACATAAATAATAATAGTTTATAAACAAGTTTACCCGTACTAACACATGATTAAAATCATTAAAACCTCAAAATTCACTTGTAATCAAATCTGAAATTTTGTTTCAAACCTTAAAAACTCAAAAATCAACTTCATAAAATTGTATATATCACAAAACAAGTATTAAATACTTTTTAACCCATAAAACATGAAAATCCCCAATTTAAAGCCCAAATTTTATCATTAAATAAATCTGATTTTTTCTGTTTTTATTGGAATTATTAACACAATTCATAACATCAATAATCCTTAGCAAATCATACCCAAACAATAGTATAGACAATTGGTTGTAAAGCTTCACAATTAAAATCTAATTAAAACATGGTTTAAAGATGAGAAAAGGAAAAAGAACAAAGAAGGAGAAAGGGGGTAAGAGGGACGACCGAAGTTGGCGGTGATGACGGTGGCAGCAGGTCGGCGGTGGCAGTAGGCCGACGGCGACCACGGCAGGCAGCAGCAGCGGCGGTGCACAGCTCTCTCTCTCTCTCTCTCTCTCTCTCTCTCTCTCTCTCTCTCTCTCCCTTGTGCTTCTCTCTCGTGCTTCTCCTCTTCTCTTTTTTTTTTTTTGAAAATCAAAACTGATTGTTTTGAACGTGGCGTGAAAGGAAAATAAAACCCTTTAGTAATCTAGGTTTTCGGCTAGATTACTTCTTAGATTTTTTTTTGTTTTGGATAAAATAAAGTAAAATCAAGTAAAAATATATATTATGAAATATATCCTAAGCGAAAATAATAAAAATTATTTAGAGATAAAATAAGGTGCATCGTTTTCTAAAATAATTGTTTTATATTTATAAGAAAATATAATTATAATTACCGAATATTATGGGGGATTACAAACCGGGTATTGATTATTTCGATACATATGCACCCGTTGCTAGAATCTCCACTATTAGGTTATTGATTGCTCTTGTGGCGATTCATAATCTAGTGATCCATCAAATGGATGTTAAAACAGCTTTTCTTTATGGAGATCTAAGGAAGAGGTTTACATGCGACAACCGGAAGGGTTTGTCGTGAAAGGCTAAGAACACAAGGTTTGCAAACTCATAAAATCTCTTTATGTGCTAAAGCAAGCACCAAAACAGTGGCATCAAAAGATTGATGAAGTTGTGTTGTCAAACGGATTCATGTTAAACAATTCAGACAAATGTTTATATAGCAAGTTCGATGACAACGGTCAAGGAGTCATCATTTGCCTATATGTTGATGACATGTTGATCTTTGGAACGGATTTAGAACAAGTAGAGTTAACCAAGTGCTTCCTTTCATCAAAGTTATCTATGAAGGACATCGGGGATGCGGATGTCATTTTAGGAATAAGAATTAAGAGAAATGATGGAAAACTCATCTTGTCACAATCTCACTACATTGAGAAAGTGATCAAGAAATTTGGTGGTAATGATGAATCTCTTGCTTCGACTCCTATTGATCCTAGCATAAAGTTTGTACCAAATAATGGTAATGCAGTTTCACAACTTGAGTATGCTAGAGTTATAGGATGTCTCATGTATGCAATGACGAGTACAAGACCGGATATCACATTTGCGGTTGGCAAGCTTAGTAGATATACTAGCAATCCTAGTATGGAGCATTGGCTGGCTATTCGTTGTGTGATAAGATACTTAAGGAGAACCAAAGACTTTGGTTTATCCTATAATGGAAGTCTTTTGGTTTTAGAAGGACTTTTAGATGCAAGTTGGATTTCTAATGGAGAAGATCATTCATCTACAAGTGGGTGAGTGTTTCTCTTAGGAGGTGGTGCAATCTCTTGGGATTCAAAGAAGCAAACTTGCATCGCGGACTCCACCATGGTATCGGAGTTTATAGCATTGCATTCGACCGGTAAAGAGGCCGAATGGCTAAGGAATCTCATGTTTGAGATACCTTTGTTGATAAAGCCAATATCACCAATTGCATTTCATTGTGATAGTGATGCGGCTTTGGAAAATGCATATAGTCAAGTGTATAATAGTATGTCTAGACACATTGTTGTTCGACATAGTTATATACAAGGTTTAATAAAGGAAAGCGTGATCACGATTGACTATGTGCGCACAAATATGAATCTAGCATATTGCTTTACTAAAGCTTTGACTAAGGATTCGATTGAGAGGATGGCAATCGGACTTGGATTGCAGCCCTACACTAATCACAATTAAGGGGATCTCAACTTGATGCCTAATAAGATGTTAGGTCTCAAGTTCAACAAGATTAAACCTCTTACTTGATGATTGCGGAACTGTTTATTTATCCAAGGTGAAGTTCCTCTTGTGATGGACATAAGGCGGTATCTAATGGTTGTGCTAAAGTCACAATGACATGTTGATCAAAGGATAAGCCTATATGAGTGCGAGGTTTGACCGCTTCAAGAAGCTGTTGGGGAAAACTTTGATGCACTTATGAATAGATATGGACACATGGCCCACTAAAGTATCAGAATAATGACTTCAAGTAGCTAATCTTGTATATCTTCAAGTTGTCATTATGTATTGAAAATGGTTTAAGCATTAACCTTCACCATTACGATTTCTTGGAATGTGTATTATACTAGCTAGAAGTTCAAGTCTCGGTACACTTTCATTTATGCATAAGATTGTTCGCGTTGATGATGATGATTTTGATGTTAATTTTATTTGACCCGATACACTAAATGGGGGAAAAATTATTGGAAATTATTTAGTGTATGATTTTAAAACAAGTTTGTTTGATTTATTTATGTGGTTATGGTGTAAAAAATAATCAAACAAAATAGAAGATAATTTGCCTAAGTGTATATATAGCATTGGAAAATAAAAGTTTGAGCCTACAAAAACAGAACAAACTGCATGAGTACTGCAGTACTATTATTATTACTGCAGCTGTTACTGTAGGATGCGTTGAACACTTTGCTCACAGTATCGTTTCGGCATGTAATTCCAAGTATATTGAAGTTTGGCCATGTAACTACAATGTGGTTAGGCCATGCAATTACATGACGGTTATGTTGCCTTATATTCTATGGATTATGGTAGGAAGTTATGAGATAACTTCCTTTATCTTACCTATTTTGTTGATAAGTCAGTATTATGAAGGGTAAGTTACTTCTTGGTTTTTTCTTTTACGATTATTATGAGAAGTATTATTTTCTCTTCTGAATTATCATCATCAAAAACACAACCACTTCTAGGCTTTAGCTCATTGAAAGATTATTGTACTCAGCGGAATTTTCTTTGAACTTTGTTGTATTTCGAAAGCAAAATTCCATGCAACCCGTGTCTTAGTCTAAGGGTCGGAATATTTCTTTTGGGAAAGTGCCAACACGCCTCAAAGTTTTATTTCGTTGTTGTTTCAATTATTCTTTGTGATCCTTGTTTTCTCTAATTTTTCCTAACAGTTTCTGTGTTGGATATGGGTGGCTCATGTTGTGCATCGTGGTCTAGGTGGTGCTTCTGGTTTTCTCATGGTGTTTGCGGCGTGGTTTGGGGGGTGCTTGTGGTGTGCCACTTTTGCGGGGTGGAGGTAGGTGGAGGTTAAAGATTATTAAAAATGAGTTGGGGAATTAATTAGTTTAGAATGATATATAATTAATGGGCTACATATAAGATATAAATATGTTACTTAAAAAAGAAATAAGTTGTGAATTCAAGACAAAATAATACACTAATCGATGTAATAAATGAACAATTATTACATATTATTTCCACTTTTAGCTTCTTATAATCCGCCATTAGGGCTACATTTAGCTTTTCCATAATTAATTGATATTAAGTAAGTTTTAATAGTTTAAGTAAGGGTAAACTTGTAAATTCTTAGTGTATTTTAGGAGAGAAAATTAAATTGTGGGCCACACTTAACAAATGTTACTAATGGTGTTAATATCTGGGGTGATTTACAAAGTTTTAGGTACATTATGGGGGTTAAATAAAATAAAAAAAGTTCTTGAGAGTTATTTTTAAAATGGTGTAACTTAGTGGAGGTTATTTATAAATTTTCCTTAATTATACAACATTACAACGCTTAACTACTCCCTAAGAAAATTTGTCTAAGAGTCTGTGCCCTCTTGCTTGAAAGTTGCAATAAAAACGAAACGAAAGAGGTGTATTTTTTGTGTATCCACCCGATTTACCCTTCGGCTAATCTAGATTTGGGGCTCAATTCTGAGTGACTAAGTATCAATCCTCTCTCAATTGTTGTTGCAAGGGATCAAACGTGCACCTCTCTACCAAGTGCAATCAAATCACCACTGCTGCACTGCACCATTAATTGGTTAAAAAAAGACATATATCATCCATATATTTCAAAATTTCAACACCCTTTCATTTTTACCAAATGGGGTAAATTTTGAGATATTTTGAACTTAAATACTTAAAAATAAGATCCAAAACCCTTTACCCAAAAACCCATCAAAAAAGGCACCTGACATTCCGTCATTGCGTCTGGCAAGTGGCTCAGTTGCACCCTCACTTACTTCACCCATTTCACCCGCGTATCTCCTCTTATCAGCGCACCACTTTCGTTGTATCAACAACCACCTCACTCTGTTATGTCAGGTAACATCTTCGTCTTCATCACTCTTTCATCTTCATCACCTTCTTTTCAAACTTTCTTCAATTAAGATAGGGTTGAAGTTAATGCTCAAAACTCCTTCCTCTTTKTATATGGCAATTAATCAATTGTTGGAAATACTCTTCAATGGACTAATGGAGTGATTAATGAAAGTGATGGAACATTTATTTATACTACAAACTACTCTTTATTATTTAAACTAGGGGAAAAAGTTAGAATGTTAATTCGTATATTATTTTGAACTATTAATTACTTAATCAAAACTTCAGTATTTTGTTAGTATTTAAAATCAATCCAAACTAGTATTTCCGTCTGGGCGTTGTCCCGGGTCATACATATTTATTTTTTTAAAAAAATTATTTTATCTATTTATTTTGAAAAAAAACATTGTATTATTTTGAAAGAAGTTTTAAAAGTTAGTACCATAAAATTATGTATGGATTATTGGTTAAAGTCCAACTATTTGTTAATGTAGTTGATACAAAAATTAAAACGAATCACTACCAATTAAACAATATGCTTAAAAAGAGTTATATTTAAGACAATAATGAAAGATAATTGAGTTGGTAGGTATGTATTTGTTTGATAGTAAAGTGTTCAATTTGAATCTTATTGCAATTAAATTTTTTAAAAAATAATTGAATAGCTGGAGTGTAATCCTACGTGGCAATATTGCATGTGTAACACAGCTCAGGTGAAAGTTTTTTTAATAAATAAATGAATAGCTGAAGTGTAATCCTACATGACAATATTGTATATGTGGCACAGGTGAAAGTTAGTGCTTGTGTAGCCGCTTACGTGGCGCGTGGACATTGCTCGACACTCCTTTTAATATATACCAGACCATTACAATTACAATGCTTGTGTGGYCGCTTACGTTGTGTGTAGACATTACTCAACACTCCTTTTAATTATATACCACTAGTAGTTTACCTCGGGCGATGCCCCAAGTTGTCGTCAATTATAAGGTTTATGACAAGTACCTATGTAATTTTTTCAGTTTCTTCATAAAGATTTTCGGTTTCTTGTTTATTTTCAATTTCTTAACTGAAATTCTTTATTGTATGTCAGAGGTTCTGTAGTAATTTTTCAGTTCCTTTGTAAAGTTTTTCAGTTTCTTATTTATGTTTTTCAGTTGCTTTGCTCTTTTTTTCTTACTTTGGTTCTGTTTTTTCAGTTTCTTCTAGAATAATTCCAGTTTCTTTGTTATTCTTTTCAATTTGTGTGTGACATGTTTTCAGTTTCTTCTTCCTAATTTTCAATTTCGTGGCTTTTTTTCCAGTTTGTTAACTAAATTGGTTTAGTGTACATGAGATGTTTCTATCTAAATGTTTTCAGTTCCTTTGTCAATTTCTTATATTTTCCTACCTTTTATATAGCATTTTTTTTCTGTTTTGTTTAGCACAGTTTTTGTTCATCATTCTTAATCTATTCAATCAATACTCAATTTTATATCATCGAAATGTAAATAATTTATGTGTAGAATTTTTTATACCATGTGGTTGCTTCTTCTTTCCAGCCTTTTCTTCTGCTTTGTATTTCTTCTTTGAATCTACAATTCATGACATTTCAACAAATGTCAGTTGTAATTCGTTTCTTAAATGGTGATTTTATAGATAGAAATTATGAAATCTTATACCTTTGTTCACTGCTTCAGATGTTAATATGCTTTCGATAAATGAATTTGAGTCTTCACATGTTCGATTCTCCATGATTTTGATTTCGATGGTCAAATCTGTTTGACTTTACTGCAAAATTGATGGATTGATTTGTTGTTTTTAGGTTTCGCAAAGTTTTTTAGGTTTTTTTCGTTTTTGTGCGTGAAATGGGGACGGTAGTTAAGGAGAGTTATTAAATGAGTGTTTCATTGCGCGCGTGTATTATAGTATACACTCTCGTCTGACGGATCTATTGCATCACACGAGTCTGATGCAATAACATCTCATTTTTTAAATAATAAATAAATAAATAATGACTTGCATATGTGTTCGGTTATAATTGGGACACTTGGCGTAATAACAAATGAGCGATACACGTGGCGTAGATTACAATGCTTAAATACTCCCTAAGAAAAATTGTCTAAGAGTCTATGCCCTCTTGAAAGTCGTGATAAAACGAAAGAAGTATATTTTTGTGTATCCATCCGATTTACCCCTTCGAGTAATCTAGATTAAGGGTCAATTCTTAGTGGTTAAGTTTCAATCCTCTCTCAATTGTTATTGCATATTTGTATGGGTGACAGGCTTGTCGCGTACCTATTAAAAATAACCTATTAAGATTAACTAATTAGCTAGTGGTAACAGGGTCGAATCCACAAGGAAGCAACAATTAATTGTTAATTAATTAAAAGCATCTTGATTAGTAAAAGGGCATTTGATTGATTTTATTAGCAACTACTAATGAAAGCAACGAAATAATTATAATAAACTACCAATTAACTAGTCTAGGGCTATGGTTCACTATAACAGCAAATCAGCAATAGTAATTGGGTATCAACAATTCACAATAAGACACAATCGAACAGGATCAAAGTTCTCTCGAATCGAATGAACCATAGAACTACTCCTAATCGTATCTCTCGACCTAGGATAGTCTCATTCTACCTATTGATGTAGATCTTGTATTAAGTTTCAATCGCTAGATCTAGAAACTCGTGACTAATCTAATTACACAATTAAGTCGTGCACTATCTAATTGAATAACATGAAGAACAATCAAATAGGAATTCGACAAATTACCAAAGTATGAATTGAATCAAACCCAAAACATGCTAATTATATTGTTATAGATCCCCAATTGCCCTAGAAAGTGAACTACTCACGCATATTGCAGTTAAACATAATAAAAGCGATTAAAAAAAAGCAAACAATGAATAAAAGAGATTAAGGACGAAGAATAATACCAAAACGCGCGAAGAATTGAAGAACTAATGATGCACTATTGAATAATTGAATAAAATTAAACTAGGGTTTTTAGAGAGAAAAAGTAATTCTAAAACTAAACTAAAATCTAATGGAGTAAAGTATGATTACAAATTAGTATTTCTCTCTTCTTATACTTCTGAATTTCCCTATGATAGATAAGGTTGCTAATTAAATTTATATCCCTCAATTAAAAGCCAACTAAAAGTAAATTAAAAAGATAGAAATYAGGGTCTTATCCGATCGGATTGGCTCCAGCCGGGACAGTTTCACTAGTCCATCTTCCGAAGGCCATATCTTGAGCTCTTATGGTCAAAATTAGGCATATGACCTTTCAAATCGAAGCTCTCTAAGTCTAGTTCCAATAAAATTAGAATCACACCAATCCTACATATGAAACATGACTTATGACCAAAAGAGTGAGCATGTGTCAAAATCGATGCTCCGGAACGATCATTCCTTGTGTCGCTCCACTCCTAGCTCCTTGCTACTCCTCCTAAAGCTCTGTAGTGCTCGCAAATAAGTCCCAAAATCACTCCAAATCAATGGAAGCAACCTAAAACTCATTCAAACACTAAACAAACAACATTAGTAGCAAAGAGGGCCTTAAGAAAGCCAAAAAAAACCATTCAATATAGCAAGAGAATGAGGGAAAAACCATATATCAATACAATACATCAATGGGACCAAACATTCAATCCTCTCAACCAAATTCAATCCAATCACCACTGTTGCACTACACCATCAATTGGTTATAAAAATGCTGGATTGCTAAACAAAATCCATAATTACTGGAATCTAAGTTCATATTACAAGTGAACTACCATAGCTACCCCTCACTAACTTCTCTCACTAACCCCACCCAATTCCCTCCTTACGACACCGTTGACCACCATCGAGTGCCAATTTTCGGTTATACTAGTGCATCACCGTCGGAATTTTAACCGGAACACATTGGAGTAGTCGTCGGAATTCTAAGCGGAACACATCAGAGTAGTCGTCGGAGGACAAATGGCCGACGAAATCGGGGTAAGCATCGTTGTGCGCTTAAGGAATTAGCAAAGGACCATGGTTTGGACGCYTAGCAAAAGCACCCCGTACCATGGTTGGGGTGCCTGGCTTAGGCGCCACAACCATGGACTGGACTCCTGGTATAGGCGCCYAGTCCATGGTTGTGGCGCCTCAGCAAGGCGCCCCAACCATGGTACGGGGTGCTTTTTCTAGGCGTCCAAACGTAATCGAAGTCCATTTTTTTTTAATTTCAAATTTTTGGCGGTTTTTCTATAATTTTAAATTTCGTAATTAAACTTCTAATTAATCAATAATTTTTCACGGTTTTTCTATAATTTTAAATTTCGTAATTAAACTTCTAATTAATATATTTAATCGATTTATTTAGAATTTAATTAATTTAACAATTGTTTTTGTAATTTTATAATTCATAATTAATCTACTGGAATATGCGTAATCTGTTTTTGTTTGTAATTGTATATAGTCGCCTACACGCGATGTCGGAGACATGGATTACAACTCGAACTTCACTCGACCGGATGGATTTAGTTCCCGTGAGGAAGCCATTAATTTGGTTAAAAACAAGGCTATATCGTTAGGCTTCTTCTTGGTGATTGACACTGTCAAAACTTGTAATGGGAGGGTTGWCATCTACCTTCGTTGTGACCGTTGGAAGCCGAAGGAGCTCTGAGATATGGAGACAGCTCAGCGTAGACATACAAAAAGAAAGGGTGTTGGATGTAAATTTAAACTGAAAATGACATCGAGGGGTGAGGTGTGGTTGGTGAAGACAATGACTGATCGTGGCAAGCACAACCATGGAATGATGGTGTATGCGGAGGGTCACCGACAGCTCGACATCATGACTCCCCCCGCCGTAAAAATGATTAGTGATATGACCGATGCGCAAGTTAAACCTGCTCCAATTCTGAGATCTATTAAGCTCAACTTTCCTGAGTTAAACCCTAACAAGAGGCACATCAACAACTGTAGAGCTTGGTTAAAGCGGCAGAAGTGAATGGGTCAGAATCCTGCTCAACGGTTACTCGAACTAGCAGCCCAGCATAAGTACCTGTTCTGGCTTGATTCTGAAGAGACTGATTGTGTTACTCGTACTTTCGTGGCTCATCGAGAATCCGTGAACATCCTTCGCACATATCCCCATGTGATACTCTTGGATTCAACGTACAAGACTAATAGGTACAAGTATCCTCTGGTGGAGGTTATAGGAGTGACTCCGACGAACAAGAACTTTTTGATCAGTTTGGCCCTGTTGAAGACGGAAGCAGAGGCTGACTATAGGTAATAATAATTTTAAGTGATGCGATACTTAATTTACAATATGATGATAAAATTAATATTTAAATTGAATTGGTTTCAGGTGGTTTCTCGAGATGCTTGCCAACTTGATCGGGATTCGTGTAAAACCGAATGCAATTGTGACTTATCGAGAGCTCACTTTGTTCACCCATATCCGTGAGATATTTCCTGATTCGGCTCACTTTCTTTGCACATGGAATATAAATCGTGATGTTGAGGGTTGGGTTCGAAACTGACCAACAGTATCTGTCTCCAACTTATGCTCAGTTTCAGCACTGAAGGCATCAGTGTCGTCCTCCGCATCATCATCAACATCGTCATCATCATCATCGTCGTCATGGAACTCCTGATGGTCACTGCCTTAACCCTCGTCGTGACTGGACATATGCAACTTTCATCGCACATCTCGACCAGGCCTGTCCCTCCGTATGGATGCAAATACGCCACGCAAACGCAGATGCTGTGGACCATAGTCATCCTCCACAGGTTGACGCCTAAAAAGTCCTTTCCCCGCACCGTGACGAGGAGGCTAAATTATAAAAAAAACTAGTTTAGAATACGAAAGAACTGGCTAATTCTCAATTTGTTAAACATTAAAAACATTAAAATATTTAATTAATAATATAAATCTAGTTATATCCTTAATTTAATCTAATTCAAAATTTATTACCAATTATAAACCTTAAAATAATAATTTATGACTTAATCTAATCTAATTCTCAATGACTAAAAATAATAAAATAACAATTACGGCATGAAACATTAATCAAATTAACCAACAAGTATGGTA